>WTSP01003063.1:0-45957 GCA_025331215.1 Actenoides lindsayi
TGTCAGGGAAGACATCATCGTGGACAAGTCAGGGTGGATACTATCACTGATCATCTCTGACTCCTGGGATCAGTCGATGGACTGAACCTCACTTCCCCCCCACAGGGACGCCTTTGGGTAAGATCTGAACTTTCTGAGTATTTCCCCAGGAAACTTAGAAATTTTACTGAGCTGCTCTTTAATTTAACACTTTTGGTATACCTATACATGCTTTGCAGACAATTTATCACCAGCAATCCACAAGAACCTGTACATCTGTTGCTTTCAATAAACTGCACTATTCATGCTACTAGTCCCAAGAGTCTCTCATTGGGCACCGCCAGCTCCTGACTGGCTCCGTGAAGCCGTGGAGCACGACTGGCTGGGGAGTGCAAGGTGCTGTTAGTGAATCCAGAGCCATAAGAGTTCAGATATACTGAACATGACCGGACTAATAGTGCCAAATTAGACATCACTCAGAATCTAAATCTAGCTGCCCCCAGCCCCTTTGGTATCTGAGGACCAGATGGAATGCAAGGGGGTTTATTTTCTGCCAAATTACCTTATCCTTTCACACGACAGTCCCCCACAACATCCTTCACTCTAAGTCGGAGAGTTATGGATTCAACAAGTGGACTTTTTGGTGGATAAGATATTGGCTGGATGCTCACATCCAGAGGGTAGTGGTCAATGACTCTCAATGTCCAGATGGAGATGGGTGACAAATAGTGTCCCTCAGGGATCCATGCTGGGACTGGTGCTGTTTAAAATCTTCACCAATAATATAGACAGCAGGATCAAGTGCACCATCAGCAAGTTTGAGGACAACACCAAGCTGAATAGCACGGTCAATATGCCAGAGGGATGGGATGTCATCCAGAGGGACCTGGACAGGCTGGAGAGGTGGTCCCAGATGAAACACCTGAGGTTCAGGTGTAGGAAATAGTACAATAGGGCAGAGTGAAAGAGAACACTGACACAGAGAGAAAACATGAGGAAAAAATCTTGCAATAACAGAAAAGTTAACCATTAAGGTTTTGTAATCAAGATGTAAAGTTCAACCTTGAGGATATTTGGCCTCTTAAATGTCAAAATTTCCATTGTTGTGATGGTGTGATATGTAGACAGCTTTCCCTTAGCAAAGGACTGGACATGTGGTTTAGGTCACTATTTTCCAACGCTTGTCATAAAATGAGAACTGTCAACTGTTCAAATATTGAGCAGACCAAAGGCAGGCTTCTCTCAGCAGCTACATCATCAGATAAAACAATCCTGCTGACCAGAGGCAAAATGAAAATTTGAAACTCTCACTATTAGCTTCAAAAGGGCAATATACATGCCTCTCTGTTCTTACTAACACACAGACAGTAAGAACTATGCATTGCCTAGCAAAAATGGTTTACAACATGGTGATCATTTATTTTGTGAAATCTCAGTGCTGTAAGACAGCTTCCTTATTAGAGATACTTTTTCCCTTGTAATATGTAATTGCTATAGCTTAACTTTTCTTTTTTTTCCCCCCAAAATAAAGACATAAGTGTGTGACTTAATTAAAGTAGAACTGATTCAACTGAGGACCATAACAGTAAGAAAATGCACTAGAAGATTTTATCTGCAAATTGTTTTAGAAACAAATATAAAGATGAGAACTCAGGCAACTATCAATGCAAACAAAGAAGCATTCTGAAATGAATAAACCCTTGATAATGCACATTACTAAGCAGAGTAATGGACCTGTGGCATGAGACCTGGCAACATAATGGAATTGGGAAAGCTGTTAAAAGTGGAGTTATGGTATCTGAAAACTGAAGATTCAGAAAATAACAGAATGAGTACTTGCTCTTCAAGAGTAGAAAGAATACTTCCCTGACAGAATTCAAGCAATCTCTTGATGTTTATAAAGCTACAGAAAGGTGGAATAGACAATGAAAACGTACCTTAAAAGTGTGGCTTACCGAGACAGTATGCAGGAGAGCACGTACAGTCTCTTATTCTTTGTAAATGTGCAAGCTGACTCACAGTGGCCTTTACTGTTAATCAGTGTTCACCTGGACAAAACAACTTTCTGACCCTAACATGGGTCAGAAGTCAGAAGTTAAAATTCTTAAAGTAGGTTATGTTACTGCATGCATGCACAGACAAAATATGCATGTAATACACATATGATTTCCCACGTATTTCCTATTAATCATGAAGAACTAATAGCTCCAAAACATAATCTATTTTCATGTAACGAAATGCCAAAGTCTTGGTTGCTTTTTTCCCCATGAGAAAACTCTATATTTAGACCGTAGAAGGAGGAAGAACAATTGGGTTCCAAATAAATATACAGTAGTCCAAGACTTGAGAGATTTAAGGTAAGTTACTTAATCTTAAAGGATGGCAGTACAAATACCAATTTCTTGACGAATGCTGTTAAGCAGTTCAGGCAGATTTTACACACCAATTTACACAGATATATAGCGATATATCTATCTATCTATATATATATAAAGTTCCACTTTTGATTAATACATTGAGGAAATATAAAGCAGTAACATGGGGAGGCTTGTGTCCAATACTGACAGAACCGGACAAGGTCATCACAAAATGTGATTAGTGACAAGCCGACAGTATTAGGCTACCAGTTCAATCACATCATTAGGACTTATAGTCAATGAAAATCTTTTTACATCCAGCTATTCAAAGATAAACCTTGGGAAGAGTAACTCCTAATTTAGTTGGTTCTGTAAGCCTGAATTCTTTCTGATCTGTACAAAGACAACATTTTGATGATGACTGGAAAAAAAAATCCATGTCTGGTGCTGACAAATACAACTGTATTGGAACTACTATTGGTCTAAGGAACAACAGAGTAACACAATCTCTAAGTACATTATAGAGCAGGATATTTAAACAGATCAGCATGTTATGCTAAAAACTCTAGCCCTTATCTGTTACAAAAATATGTTATACTTGTGTTAACAATAATCAGATATTAAAGGAAGAATTTTAATGAGGTCTGTGATGCAAATGATGCATAGATGCAAATAATGCAAGATTTCTGGAAAGGGGTGGACCATGCGCCTACAGATTAGAGCATGTGTCTATAGAACTGCATTTGCTATCTTGTAAAAAAAGCCTTGTTAATTTATACAAACATTTTTAGAATTGCTTTATGGTTATCTGTGCACTTACAGCCAGTGGTAAGACTCAGACAGATGCTAGAAAGAAGATAGCAATGATCTCATCTAACTGTACATCAGAAGACTACAGTTGAAGCACCATGAGACATACATTTTTTTTTTCATGTGGACCTGTCACAGGGTGACAAAAATTTAAAAGCTTTCTAAGACACCATGAGATGCCAGAAGGTGACAGGGACCCAAGTAATGACTACTAACCAGCTTTAGGTATGGGGGTAGTCCAAGAGATTGTTCTGGCACTACATAGCTCAAGAGGCTATTGATGGCTTAATGGGTCTAAGTTCAAAAGCAATAAATAGTGAAAATAACAGTCCTAGCAAGCGGATATCCAGCAAAGATATCCAGGACTGTATAAAAAGACTTAACAGCTATATATAGGTGACAGACCACTAGCCAGCATTTGCACATACTAATGGATTGGAGTCAGAGTCCTATTCCCCCAAGTCCATGGTGCCAGTCACAGCTGGAACACAGGGGAGAGGACCTGTTAGGCTAGTTAAATAAATTTAGATTTTATTTCACTGAATGGTGTGTTTCTTATGATTAATATACTGTAAATTCACCCAAGATGGTTCTCTATTTGGTCACCACTCTTCCCATCATTGCTCAAGTTTCCCTCTGAGAAGGAACATTCTTACGGTCAGTACATTGAGAAATGTTTCTAAACACTATTCACTTGATGGCTTTGGATAGAGAATAGTATTAAAGATGCACTATTCCTCCAGCTGGAGTTGGACATTTCTTCTTGTGCTTCTTTTCAGATTTTGGGAGATTTGGAAAGAAGCCTTGCCTTGATTACCCACACGAGAGTGGAAAGATAACTGTTGCAAATGAAAGGTTAAAACATTAATATATATGACACAAATCCATGCATCTAAAATGTCTAGAATATGTTAAGAAATTTCTTACTAGCACTGCCGTATAAATATACCAACGATCCTCTTTTTCTGGAACAATAATGGCATCTTGTGGATAGTAAATTAATTTTTACCTGTGAATGATTTACAAGAGAAGTCAGGACTGTATTCAGTATCTGTTCACAAGGTTTAAGAAACACAGGTGAAAAAAAAAATTAAGACTGACACACATCATTCAAGATGAAATTTTTACTTGCTTTCATTTAATTCACACTCAGTTCTAAAATCTAAAGGGTAATATGGTTTTGGAGACAATATAACAGTATTATCCCATAGATAATTAAACTATCTGTGGGTGATTTATGATTCAAATATTCAGATTTATGCCAAGGCAGATAAAATTAATAATTCAAATGCCCACACTTTAGGATTTTGGAAGGATCTTTTGTGAAAGTTTAAAAAATGTTCTTGAATTCTCTTTCTTGGAGTGGGAGTCAATGCAAGTAAAACAGGATACATCAGTAAGAACATTACTGGAAACAGCATTCTCAATAGTTCTCTATCTATGTCCATGCAAGATCCTGTGAGGATGGAGTTTCATACTTAAAAGAAACACATTGACTGGCTGAAAAGACCTAGAATACTGGAATTTTCACTTATTCTGGTTTTTTGCCTCCTGTTTTTCCCCTCCACATGTATAATAATTGTTTACCATTGCTGCTATATGCCTGACAATGCATAGTACTTTCTTTAATAAAGATTTAAGTGCCTCCCGTCAGCCATTTTTTCACCACTCTGAAAACGCCATATTATAATTCCTCTCTTCTCGACTTCATGAAGTAGGATGTCATCACTCCTGAAGTTTTAGCCCTATTGATTTCCTTCAAATTGAACCATAAGAGAAGAACATATTCTTTCAACAAAATACGAAGCATGGTATCAGATCAATAGTTTTGGATCCTGAAAGCTCTGGAAACTCAGACAAGGCCAGTGTCTACAGCTGAGTACAGAAATTTTGTGTTATTAGTTGTCCACAGTAAGACCACTGTAACTTAAGTCTCTTATGTTCCAGTGTATATAAATGCTGACAAATTTACACAGCAACATCTATCCCCTCAAAAATGCTTATAACCACACAACAATCATATTAGGAGCCTACAGTGGAGTGCATTAGAGTGGAATAAATCACTAGAATTGATACTGTGAAAATGAGACTTAACTGGTAGACAACTTAATCTGAGAATGGAATACTACTCAATATGGCTATTTATTTGTTCTTTTAGATCCATAATTTTCACCATGTCATTAGGGGGCCTAAAAGATGTGGGTTCTGTCATTGTGACCACTGTGTCATCATCCTCAAAGATGAGTACCACTGTGCCAAAAAACCAAACCAAACCAAATCTAACCAAACCACCAAATGACTGACTTGACACTGCCACAGTTCTACAGATAGTGAGGCTTGCAAAATTGAGATATAAAGAATTCAGATGAAGACATCACACAAACACTTCCATGAACCAGAAATGTATTGAAAGGCAATATTTTAAAAATCCGATGATATTACCAGTTTGTCAGGTTGCACTACTGTTTAAGAGTGTCTGTTTTCCCAGACCCATGGTTGCTGGTATGAGCACTAGAAATGGGAAATTTCCAAATATGCTGTTCAGCTGTTTCATTTTGTGAATTATTTTTTTCTTGTCTTAAAATAAGCAGGATCTTAATAGTAAGAATTACAGCGTGTGCCAATATTGTCTTTAACGAGAAAAATTAAAACCTTGTTCTGACTATCTATAGCACTATCAAGAAAAAGATTAAAATACATGAACACATCCATACATGACACAGAAGAGCTCTGAGAAAATAAAAGCTGTACTATTTTTACACTTCGAATATATAACTTTACACATTTAAGACTTTAAAAATTCAGAAAGTTTGGTATGTCTTTTTCTTTTCACACCACTATCACTGTATGCATGCTCCGGAACAATACTCAACTGTCTACCATTCAGTGACCTGATTGCATTAACATCATTTAATCTCTGGGCCCATTACTCCATCAGTACAACACAAAGCAATTTAGATCTCCCTCTTCTACTTATAATCAGGTTGGGTAAGTGAAGACAATTCTGACAGACCAGTGAACACCAGTAATGAAACTCTTTACTCTCCCCTAGCTACAATTTTATGTTACACATTTGGTTTCTCCTTGCTCCACAATTTTAGAATATCAATATGTTAGAACTTGTCATTTTATCCCAGCACACCTATTAGCTTTAGTAACGTTTGTGTACTGGAATGGATTAAAAAAAAAAATGGTCAAACAAAAGTACAAGAAAATTAATTTTTTTTTCTTTAGAAAAATATTTAAGGCTAACTAGCACCAATTATTTTATCCATTTTAAGCTATTCCATATTACATAGTAATATAACTTTAAATAGCCTTAATAAGGAATTCCTTCAAAATCAAAAAAATATGCTGGGTGATGGAATTCCCTTTGTAACTTCAGTTTTTCCCAACCTTAAAACACTCTTGCATTAACTGCCTGTTGACTGTGACCAGTAGAGGGCATGTTAGGACTGAGTTACGTGAATACAAAATGAAAAGACAAGGATTTCTATCACAAATACTAGTTTGCTCACGGTGGAGGAGTACATGTTTCAGAAACTTAATAAATATTGGAGTATAAATTGTGTTTTCAACATAAATATCAGATCCATAGCATTTAAGTAAAATGTCATATGCGACATTTATTTTATTAAGAGCTGTTTTCAGACTTGTACTTGTTTATTATGCATACACTGAACTACCGTAAAAATGATGTTTAGACAGTTAAATACATAGGCACATTAAAACTTTATATAGAATAGACTTACAAAGCAGGAGAAAAACATGCATAGAAGGCAGTGACTGAAAGATTTCACTTTAGAGAGCAAAATGCTCTTTTCTACAATATTAACCATTTAATTACATGTTATTTACTTAAATTGTGAGATTATTTATGTAGCAGATTAAAACTGGTTTTACAGATTGGATGATTAAAACCATATTATAAGTTTATATTTTCTTAAGTGGTATATTTCTTCAGTAAAACCTCGTGAGTTTTAGATTTGGTTCTTCAAAATCACCTGAAAATATGAATTGAATAAATATAATAACATTTAATTCCCCAGTTCCTACAAGTTACAACAAATGGGAACAACTGCTAGAAGTGCAGCCTTACTGGATGGTTTTAAAATATGTACACTCAAATCTGTTTTCCTAACTACATGCTCAATTACACCATCTGGGCTTTTCAAACCTGGATATTCAGTTACATGCCTTGATTTCAGCTTATAGGTCTACTCGTGGTACTTGTGCAACTTTATACAGTCTGTTTGGAGTCTCAAGCTACAGAGTCAGCAGAGTCAGCCACAACTGTGCCCTAATTAACTGTTTCCTCAGGTTACACAGTTTTAGTTGGTAAGGATGAATGACAGAGCTTCCACTGCAGCTTACACAAACTCAGACTTGGGACAGAGGAGGGACTTCACTAGTAGAGTGATACAGAATGATAGCGTGGTTTGGGTTGGAAGGCACCCTAAAGATCATGCAGTTCCACCCTCATGCCATGGGCAGGGACACCTTTCACTGGATCAAGCTGCTCAAAGACCCATCCAACCCAGCCTTGAACACTTGCATGCAGAAGGCATCCACAACTTCCCTGGGCAAACTGTTCCACTGTCTCACCGATGGATGTGCTCACAGGGGATATTGTTTACTAGGCCCTGTGACAAGGTTTAACCATGGAAGAAGCTGTTCATCATATCCTTTTTTTGCTAAGACATAGAAATTGTAATATGACATGTGCCTGTCATCTTCCACTGCATGATAGCCACTCTGTCAGAAGAAGCACACATTCAGGATCATTCACAGTTTAAGCAGTGGTACTAAACGTGAAATCCCACATGCAATATATTATTTTAGGGAAGAAGAGAATTCAAGTTGTGAACTCTTCTAACTTCAATAAAACTTCTGTGTTCCCCCCCACTCCCCATCCACTTCCTGAAAGAGAGACAACAAAATATTTCAAGTTTTCATCATATTAGTAATTTAAACAACCATTTAATATCAGATGTGCAGCACCTATGTGGGGAGATCCATAACAACTGTATTTCTGGCCACAGTCCTTGGTTGCACTGCTGGCTGGTAATTATTTGGTGAGTTGAAAGTAGCTATATAAAAAAAGATAAGTTTGTGACCTTGCTGAGTTTTCTACAGAAAAATGCAGTTTTTCCAATCTACGTATTTCCATACAGTTTACCACCAAGAACCTGAAAAACCTGTCCTCATGTAAATCTGTCATGAAATAATACTACTTTTGGCAAGACACACTCCTATGGGAAATTCCCAGTCAAACGAGCAGAGTGATACTGATCTAATGAAAAGAAAACTATAATAATGACAGAGAAAAAAAAATAGAAAAAAGTCAAAGGTATACATGCCTGACTTTGGGGGAAAGGTGAAAAGGTGGTGGGGGGGGAACCAACACACTAAAAAAATACTTCAATCAGGCTTTTCTCCCAGGGTGATCTGACTAAATGAAGAACCTGATTAAGGTCATCTCCAAACTCAACCTAAACATTTGCCAACATTTTCAAAGCTATGCCTACACTGTGCACCTAAATCACCAGCACAGGAAACTCAATATAGATTCTCAGTAACTTCAGGAGACAAGAAACCATAAAGGTCAAAGCACAGGGTTAAATACTAGTTTTCCGAAGCTAAACCCTAGAAAAGTGATTGTGGTGGGAGAAGGATCTCTCAGATCTCTCAGATGTAAGCTCACCTTACATCCAATACAGCTTAACTCCTGTCTGTCAGTGAGTGGGACTGTCCCACTCTCCTGCCCACACTGGCTGTACTTCCTTTACTTCTGGTCTCATGACCACAATGCCAGAGGCTGAGTTGCAGCCACCCCTTACTGACAAGTGGCAGCAAGAACAGATTGCCCCATGAGGGGAGATAAGCAGGAGCTAAGGGTGACCATAGTATAAGAAGTGTCCTTACCAACCAGGACATAGTCCTGCTGTGCCTGCACAGGAGACCCACATAACAGCATGATCCATCCAGACAGCCCAGTCAGAAGCAGCAGAGACAGCACCAGAGCGGAGATAAGACTTAAAGGTAGATAGGTAGATCTGAAGTCCATCCAGAACACAGCACATCAAACACAGGCCTCAACCCACCTAGGAGTCAAGATCACATCCTACAACATGACTCAGACAAGAACTGGCTGCCCAGTCATGAGCTTAAGATTGCTTCTAGAGCCATGGGCTGCAACTATGGGTGAAGGTCCCAGGTGAGGCTGGTGAGGGAAGTTAAGGCATATTAGTTCTCTCAAGGCACTGACATTTGTATCATGGAAAAATAAAGTACTAAAGAAGGCTGAACAATCTCTAGAATGCTTGCAACTATAAGGACAGGTTACTTAGCTCCAGTCTCTTCAGTGTATGCACCAAATAAACTTCTGATTTATAAATTAGAATATCATTTGAAGAACTAAATTGATGAGCTTTTCCTAACCTTCTACTGCTGAAAACAGTAGCTAATACCGATACACCGGCTTCCTTCCACTCAGGTTTTAGGCAATGATATATCAGAGAAGTAACGGCAGTGTGCATTGATTTATGTCCTTATCTGCTGGCAGATCTTGCCAACTGGAACTGTGCATTGGTGTCTTACGTCTGTGGTTGGAAAACATGATCAGGCATTTATAGCTGTCCTTTACCCCATGCTTAGCAAAAGAATAACAGATGCCTGCTTTGTTAAACCTTAAGAATATGAGACTGATAGAAAAGACCTGAGTAATCACCATAAAGGCAGGAGTTCATACCAATCAGGAAGAGGACTTTATGGAATAAATCTTTTCTGGGAGGGTGTATGTGTGTGTCTGCCTGTGTCTGTGTCAAGGGGGAAGAGAAATTCTTCTGAGAAGGGAACAAACAACAGGTGACTGGACTACAGTTAAGATTTTTGGATATAGGTAAATTTTTTGAGGAAGACAGGCTAAAGATAGAAGAATAGAGGGGTTTGGAAATTCATAGCCAGGGTAATGGGCTTACACTGCATTTTGCTACTTCTTAATTTTCAGCCAAACAACTTCAGGAGGGAGACTAGGAACAATGAATCTCCAAGGGGAAAAAGAAAAAAGAAAAAAAAAAAAGAGTCAGACAATTTCCAGGAGGTTGAAAAAGGAGATAAAAGGAGTGCAAGGCCTGTCATGGAAACAACTTTAACTTCAGCTTCAAGGAACTTCTCTCTTAAAATGGCAGCAACTGTTCTGTTGCCTGTCTAATTCACTCCCTGTAATGGATAGGGTATGTACAGGTTTTTGCAAGTCGTGCACATCATTCAGTATGCTGGATTTAGCAGTAACTAAGATAAGGATGAATACAAGAATATGACCCAAGATCCATTTTCTCATTGCTTTTCCTCCAGCATCTTACTATAGAGAGGGAGAGGGACTGTGACCTGAGAATAAAGTGAGCAGACACTTTGTATCTCTGCTGGAGATTGGCACCTGTCCAGCTCCTGAGTCTTGTAACCACCACACAGGCATCAACAGGGCCATAATTCTTTTTCAAGATGTAGAGCCAGAGAGGTGTTGAGGTCACCAAGTCCTAACAAATCACCTGATTCATCTCAGGATGCAATTGAGTTGTTAATACTGTTGATGTAAATGCTTTAATACCAGGATGTACCAGTTCTGCCAGCAGGCATCTGCCTTCCTTGGCAATTTTCAGCCTCACAAGTACCTAGTCTTGGATAGAGATTTTATCAAAATCCAGTTGTACAGGAATACAGGGACAGGACACGCATCTACCAATAGAGCATGTCCTCAAGGAAATCAAACCATCACTTCCTGCTAGAAATCCAGTACAGCCTCCAGCTGGATGATACCACTTCCTTCACCTACATCTGAATGGGAAAAATAAAGCTACTTCCATTTAGGTCACATTTGCATTTTGTTTTAAATGTCTCATAGCTCACTCCTCCAACATGCCAGTTTCTTCACAAACTATCTGCTGGTGTCTGTGGTCCTCTTGGCAGTCAGGGTCATCCTTCCTAGCTTTGTAACTACAGACTTTTGGAGGACTTGGTCTTCATAGCAGCTTCAGAGTGCTTTGGTGTGAGAGGAGAGGTGTGTCTTCCTGTCAGCTCAAAGGTCAGGGGATGTAAAGAAGGCGAACACCAGGCTCTTACTTTGACTATATGTAAGGAGGAGGTGAAGTGGCCACTAGGGACATATGCCAAGAATAACGGGAGCTGGCGGTCTTAGATTCAGCAAGTCACATGGCTGTCCAACTCTGCAGGGAGGTTTGGGCAATGTAGGATGAACTGTGGACCTTGGAGGGCTGTCAGGGCACCATTGTACAGTTGTGCATCCAAATCCTTTGCGAGCTAGACTGCAAAAGATACTTTATTTCAATGTAAAATAAAATCTGATAAAAATACTATTGAAGGGAAAAATTTAAAATCACCCAAAATGCCAAATAACACTGTGTAAAGGTTGTGTCCCCTAAGAAGGTGCTTTCAGATGAATCAAGGAGATCCTATTTCTCAGGAATTAATTATAAAGGATTCTTACCATGAGGCTCATATTCTAACACTTTCAGCAGAGAATGGAGTCACCAAGAGGAAATTCAAACCATCTTATTCTGATCCACCAACATTTTCCTCTACCACGCCAAGGAGACAGTGGAATAAAGCAAATGAGGAATCTCTACTCCTTTCTTGTTGTGGGGAAATACATAAATTGGAAATAAAAACTGGAAAGTCTGAAGATAATACAGTAATAGAGGCCATAAAAAAAGCAAGCTAGGAAGTCTTGTATTTCTTAAATGTCAGACTTCTTGGCAGCTTCCCATGGGAGTGGTGAGGCCCAAGACTGTTTGCTTCCTAAGACAGCAAAGCAGATAAGACTGTGCTAAGTCTAAGTGATGATTAAAGATATGAAATGCCCCACAAGAGGTGGCAAAAAGCAGACAGTCTCAGTGTAAAAAAAAAAAGGCAAATAGCCCACGCAGACACTGAGTACACTGAGGTTCAAGGACTGAGAGCATCACCAAACTGGTAGTGGTACTTCAGGTCTACAAACACACAAAACTCTAGGACTTTGTTCCTCTGTGTGTAGGAATACTTCTTTATATTGAACATAGCATTTGGACACCAAAGAAAATGGGAAATGTTAAGCATGTAAACCCTAAGCAGCAAAATCATGCCAGCACAGCAGCAATTTTATATACAATTACTGTAGCATATTACAGGTTTGGTAGCTGAATCAGCACAACTTTCAGAATGGAAACCCATGAAATGTAAATCTGCATAAAGATTATTTGCTATTCCACATCGCTTATTTTCTAGAGCTACTAAAATCTGTTAGTGAAGACATCTGAAAGACATGTTGTTAGACATGGGTTTTGTTTTATGACGTGCTTTAATTTTATGGTTCTAACTTTCTGGTTTTCCATGGTAAGGATCACAAGAGCAGTATACTAAAACTTCTTTCTTTGTTGTGGTGGCCCCTTTTTCCTGAATCATCTGATATTTTTCAGAAAATGGGAAAAATGTATATTTTTCTGGTAGATGGCATACATTTCCATGGAAAAATCACATTTTTTGTTAATCCCAAGAAGGTGTCATTGCATTAATATAGCTTTTGTTGTAGGTATTATTACAAAAGCATTTACAAATTCTCATTAAAAAAAAAACCCTGTAATTTCTTTTTATAAACACCAGGGAATGCTTAATAGTAAACAGAGAAAAATTTTCTCCTCAATATAAACTACTACTTCTTCATAAACTTTCTCTGAATAAACCAGAGAACAAATGTTCAAATTAATTATTGGGAAATTGCAGATTTTTTAATAGAAAATTAAAAATAAATCAATCAGAAACTGGACATTCCAACCTGAAATAAATTTAAAAACAAAACAAAACAAGAAAACACCAGAAAAACAAACCTGAATATAGTTGTAACTAAATTCTGTTATGGTTTTGCACTCATAGCAACAGAAATAACTGATATATGTAAGGCTCAAACAAACAAGGTCCTTTATACAGTAGTATAAGCAGTCATGTTCCTAGTTTATCTTGCCCAAGTGTCATCTTTTATATTTTCTCGAGTCAAGTAAAAAATAATTATTTTCCTTCTAATTATCACAAACTGTTATCTGTATTCACTTGCTACATTTTTCTAGTGGTTTGATACATGCTGGCCAAGCTGATTCACTTTCAGAACTATCTCATTTAATTTAAGGTAGTGAGAAAATGCCAACAGCTGTAAGAAAGGAATTACCTGAAACACTGAGTCTAATTTAACAGAATTGTTTTTCCCCTCTGAATTTCAGATAACTGTCAAAATAGAATTGGCATTCAAATGAATTTCAGGCGCAGAAGTTCTTTATAGTCATGCAAACTTCCCAGAGTTATAAAAATCACATGATTCTTCAAGAGCAGCCTGCAGTTATTACGAAAGTACTGTTTTTTACATAACAGAAGCCAAAACCACCTTGACATTACTTTTCCATGTAATCTATCCTTTTTCCAACATAGAATAGCATCTTTTCCATGTTTAAAAAAAACCAAACACGCACACACACAAAAAAAAACCCAAACAAAAAAACCAACAAAAAGCAGTATAGTATCCAACCTAAATCACATCAGTTTAGGATACATTAAATAAATTACAAACATTAAAACCATAGAGACATTTTAAATAAGCTTTTTTAAAACTGCCTGAAAATTTAGGGCAAACAGTTGTATGTGTTGTCACTACAATGAAAGAGAACTCACTACACTAGCTTAATTTCCAGAACTGCAAGTAGGAGGATAAAAATTGAGGTACTATTTTAGGAAACCTAATCTAAAAGCTTAGATGGTCCTTGATGCAGGAAACACCTACATTTTACCAATGAAGCTCCCTATGTTCCTAAACAAGAAGACATCCAACTCACTGTTTTGATGTACAAGTCCTATAATGCAGTCTTCAAAACTCCTGCCTAAATTAGCACTTAAGCTTTCAGTAAAATTTTCCGCAGCTATCTGGTTTGGTTTCTGCACATACCCAGACTATCAATTGGGATGGCAAAGCAGGCCTAGAGCTGCTTCTGTGCTAGCTCTTATGGAAATAATATGTCATGTGGTTTTTAACAACACAGACTGATGGTTTAGCTAAGATAATGTATTAGAGTAGTTTGACTTTATTTTATATCCCCCCATTTCCTGGCTTTGGTCACATTTTTTAGGGTTACTTCTGTGATAGTGTTTCTTCCTTGATCCCCCACGATCAGGCAAAGGTGAGGGCAAAGGAAAGGGCAAGGAAGAGCACTGAACTGTCCCTTTCTGTGGAGCTAGCTGCAGTTCAGCTTTGATGTCACATTAACTATACTTGTGTATTGCACTGTAGACTCACGTAACAGATACAGACCAAGTGCTGTACCACTACAGTAAATCTAGTCCTTTTGTAAAAGAAGAAAAGACTAGGGTTGGGTGGGGTTTTTTTTATTTCTTAGGCAATGTCAGCTCAAACTGACAGAGTACTTTCTGAAAAGGATATCCAGACTTCTGAGACCACCTCAACTTAGAAGAGTTTTAAACTTTTAACCCGTGCTCTTCATAACACAACTCTCCCATCTTCCTGAAGCTGTGTTATGACCCCACAGCACATACACACAGCCCCAGACAGCCTGAACAAGGGCATTTGATTCTGACCTGCACTGCACTGTGTTTTGTACATTGCTTTCAGGGCCACTGTAGCATTTTTTTTCCTATATTTAGCATGTGATGCATGAAGCATCCTGAAAAGTAGTCTATAAACTTCATATAGGATGAATACTTTAACCACTCAGTTGCTCGCTTTACCCCAAGTCTGAGGTGTTTTCTTCAGCATAAAAGCTTTGGAAAAGTGGTATGGTGACATTTGTGTCTACTTACATTTCAGATACTTTATGGAAAATGCTAACCAGAACACAAATAAGTATATCTGAATTTTAAATGCTAGCTGCAGTTTGAATCAGCACAAAATTTATCCTTCATAGGATGAACACTAGCATGATCAAACAAATTTCCAGGAGAATTAGTTGTTTTGTAAACACACAATAAAGCAGATGAGTTAGATCCAGGGTTGTTGTTTGCTTGTATTGTTGCAGTGCTTACAATCATTCTCTTGTAATAAGCACTGCATGCACATTTGCAAGAAAGAGACAATCCTTGACTGAAACACTTCATAGCTAATGTTAAATTGGAGAAGTGAGATAAAGAGATTATAGGCAACTGACATAAGCAGATATGGAAGTAAAAGTCTATGATGTTTAGTTTGCCTAAGGAGAGTTGAGATCTACTCTGAAGTAAAAGCAGATAGCATCACTCCAAATACCTTAAATGTGAATTAAATCACTGTTAAAGGCACAGATCCACATGGAAAAGAATAACCACCAAAGCTAAAGATTCAGTTGTGAAATCTAAGTAATATCACAGAGGGCAGCGATATATGAAGAAGCACAATAAGAGAAGAAAGATCATAGATAGAAAGCAAGAGAACTGCAAGTGTGTGAAGATATTACTGACTCAGCATTCTGCTCCCCTACACCTAAGGCCTCCAATCCAGAGAGTGAATCCTTACAAAACTTATGACATAATAGAGATCACATCTCAGGTGAGGATGTTTAAGTATAAGAAAAACAGCTGTTTATGGGAGAGGAGGAAAAATTTCCAACCTGAAGTAACTTACCTTTAATGACCTTCTTGATAAATAAGTAGATGGTGTGACCTACTCCTGCTTATAAAGTTCTGAACATTCTGTCCCACATCGCAGAACATCAGAGACGGAGTCCAGAGCATCTTCTCACTGTTAGAACCCACAGACGTCTTTGGACTAAGTGAGGACGACAGCCTGTTTGCAGAAGCACTGCATATTGGCATGTTTCCTCTTCATTTTTGGATGAGAAACATTGTTCTTTTTACATATGTCCATTCTTTTTGGACTCTGTCCTGTCTCTCTGCCTCACCAAACCGAAGCCACAAGGCTATCCTTTTTTTGAGAAGACCTAAATTATGTAGTTGGAAGAGTCTGGTACTGGCTGGAGGACATTGTTTCATCATGGGCATTACTGTTTCACTCAGACCTCAAAATGGTTTTCCAGGTTTCTGTTATCACAATACTGTATGATTATGGTTCTTTTTATTTGTTTCATGCAATCGTGGTTTTTTCATAAAACAGAACCTGTTCTCCATTAAAAGGGAATTACATCAGTTTACTTAAGCAGATGAGTGAGAACTGTACAATTTATCCCTAATACTAATCTCGTAACACAGAATCAAGTTCACACAATCACTGACTTTACTGAACTGCCCAACAGAACAAGAGAAAATCATGATTGTGAAGCTGTAGCTCTAAAACTGAACTCAAAAGACTTGAGTTAGCTCCATGCTCTGTCACAGGCTTCCAAAAAGGCCTTGAACAAGTCATTTAAGTCACTTCCTTCGGCTCCCTTTCAGGTACCTTACTTTGACACAGCACTGATAAGGCAAAGCTCTGTCTGTGTATGCTGACTACCTACTACAGTCACTCTGCTTTTTTCTAATATCCTGCAAGACAGATATTATCAAAGCACAGCAGTCTGGCTTTCAAAATAGATCCTTTAAAACTGTACAATCCTCATAAAAGACATTTGAACTTATTACACAATAGCTTCTAAAAGATTTCCAGACATAAGCCTAGGATAAAAGAGCCTTTAAAAATATTTCTGTTGCATAAATCAAAGACAGACTGGTAATTATGCTACAAGTTTGCCAGTAAAGAGAATAAAATAATTATTAAAACTATTAAAAATCTTTACTGCTAGATACATGCACAATAGGGAAGAGTTCAGTTAGATATGTGATTGTAGCTTTATTATTTCCCAACCTTTTAAAAACATAGATAATGGTAATACTTCAAAATATTTTGTTGAAAAGAAAGACATAATCTGCTAGTGTGAAACTCCCTGGCTGCATGAAGTCCTACCACTCTTCTCATGAGCTGTGAACACAGCTCAAAACTCAGCAGGATTTCTTCCAAATCAGGGTTCCCTCTCCTTTGCATCAGATTGAAATGCAGAAACGAGGAAGAAAAACTGAATGGCATTTTTTTCCAACACACCTTGTGAGTCTTCTCTTTGAAGTGGCAAGAGTATAGGAAGAGAAAACATACTAATTTGTTCTAGATACATGAGATTAAATGCTCACTTTAAGAAATCACTGAAAACATCTCTCTGCCACAGCAACCAACTGCCCTTACAGAGTTTTAGGCCCCAGAAAATTCTTAATCTACAGCAACTTAAATACTTGGATGAAAGAATTTGAGGTATTTTCTCAACAGAAACTTAAATGCTTGAAAGAAACATTGAAAAAATATTAATATGTGGGAGAAATACACTTTTTACTCCAGTAACCCAGTGACTTTAGCAAAAAATGCCAAACTAAGCAATCTTAGGACAAAAATAAGTTACTCAATGAGTATCTGCAGTTAGAATGACAAAACCATAGTAACAGATGTTTGAAAAATCTAAAATGATTAAATTCAAAGTCCACTGAAAACAGTTAGAACTTTCCTTGCTTTCAACAGGCTTTCAGTTAGGCCTAATTAAGCTTACCCTTTGAAAAGATAAATAAAAATGTGGATGTCCAAGACCCCACAGCCTTGCAACACAGATGTCAGGATTTCAATTATGTTTCCAGTTCTCAGGGAATCTGATAAATTCCTCTTTATCTAGGAGCTATCAGTAGGAGGGAAAATGGGACAGTCCAGAGAGATTATATAATCTAGAGATATCATGGCCTGAAAAACAGAAGATAGGCAGAACCTTGAGAGATTTTCTAAGTCAGACACAATTGATATTACTTAAGGACAAGGATGGACTAGACAATTTTTTGTTAAAAATGCAAGTGCTCTATTATTTATAAGGTCTATGAATAAATGAGACTATTCTAGCATAGAATCACAGAATCATCTAGGTTGGGAAAGACCTTCAAGATCATCGAGTCCAACCAATAACCCTATCCTACAAGTCCACTGCTAAACCATGTCCGTAAAAGTTGATTTAAGTATCCTTATCTCTAGATATTCTTCCTAGTCTAACCTGAATCTCTCATGCTGCAATTTAAACCTATTACTTTTTGTTTATCTAAACTAAGCATGTAAAACAGATACTCCCTACTCTTTGAAGCCGTCTTCTATCATCCCTCTGTATTCTCCCCATATGCATCACACACCACTTTCTTTCAACATTTCCTCTTGTTTCCTTGATCTCTGATCATTCTCACCACTCCCTGCTTCCCCATCTAGTCCACATCCTTCTTGAAACACCATACCTGAGAAGAGGACAAAGTAGTCCAGCCCAGAGTTTATTGTTACAATGGAGCTGCTACAAAATGTGGTTTTTCACAATGATATAATATTGTTAATTCAAGTTCACCTTGTGAATCTGCTATGTAAAACTTCTATTTAAACAGTTGCTCCTTATCCTGTATTTACACATAAGTTCAGAATATTGCAATTAAATTTATTGAATAAATAATTCTTTTCAGGCCTTTATTTTTTCCCTAGGCCACTTCTTCATTGGAAATACAGACCAGTTTGCTATACACTTGCAGAAATTTGCACTTCTGTTTCATCCATAAATTTAATAGAAATATTTTTCTTAAAAGGGTATTAGAAAAGAAGGGGTTTTTTAATTATTATTTTTTTTAATAAACTGGATGATAAATCTGTTAAGTCTTTTGAACATATAAATGACACATTCTATTTCAGAAAGTAGTCTCTTTCTTCATCTTTTAGATATATTTCTGATTCCTGGGAAAGAATAAAGAAATACCTTTAGAAGTTGATTATTAAAGGACAAATATTATTTTTCCAATGAAACAAAGATAGCAAAAGTACTTGAACAGGATGAGTTTTCAGAAAAGCAGATTTCAGCAAACAAGGAGATGGTGAGTAAAGTAATTTTCTGAAAGAATTTGAAGAAGAAAGAAGTATAGGTAGGATTACTGAGTGATTATTTTGTAAACCAAACAGTGAAGAATGAATCGTACAGAAACTGAAAGCCAGCACGAACATAAGAAACCAAGGACAAACCGATAAAAGCTAAGATGTAATGTGGCATAAAGGGTTATATAAACAAAGTTTTAGAAGTAAAAATTAACGGGAATACAAAGGGAATAGTGAGGACACTACTGACAAAAGATGCTGAGAAAGTGAAAATACCTAGAAGATGGAACACAAAACCACTGTCATGGATTTCTCAAGCATGGAAGACATTCAGCCTGCTTAGTTTCTTCTTTTGGCAGAATAAGTGGTCTAGTAAATTACAAGGTACAATAAACTTTGACATTAGCGTAATTTTTAAATGTTGACCTGCAAAGGCACCCTAAAGCACAAGGCCAATGACTCTCTGCATCAGAAGGGTATACAAGCAGTTGGAAAAACTCACTTTCAAACAAGTTGTTTTCAGTAGCTTCCTGTCATGCTGGGAGAACACTGCACAACTCCCAAAGAGAATTTTCCAAATTCTAATTTTCATTTATTGAAATTAGTCATGATGAAATAGAAAATACTGTTGGTGAAAGGATCAGAATTTAAAATTGTTTTGAGAAATTGGTAAGATAACTAGCTTCATCTTACAGGGTTTGGACCAAATAAAAGAACAAAATAATATGCAATTGTGAGAAAATAAAATACAGAGTATGCAAAATACAGGATGCGAAATGTTTAGCTAGGTGGTGAGGACAGAAAGGGCTAGGTTTACAATGGTTCATACAGTGATGTCCTTCCAAAAAGCCATCTACTTCTAGGATGCAATAATGGTAATGATAACTAATGATAACTAATCTTATATATTCAGCTTTGGTGGGTCCTCATGGGAAATTCTGTGTCCAGTTTAGGAACCACATGTCTAGCAAGAAATTACAGAGAAATCTAATTTTTTTTTTTTTTTAAGAGCAAGAGTTTTTAAAAAGATGATGAGTTTTTGAAGAAAAGAACAAAAGGCAGTGAGTTTGTTTGGTCTAGAAAGGAAGATACTGGAGTCGTGGAAAAAATGTCAGAAAAAGGACCCTAACCATTTGTTCTACAGGTACAAGAGAGAAGAAAAGGAAGAAATATTACTGATAGTAAATATTAAGGCAGGAGAATCTTTACAGCAGGGTGGTCAAACACCAGAAGATACTGGCTGAAGTAGCTAAGAAAATAATCCTTATAGAGAGCATTAATAGGCAGTTGACTTCTTTATCAGGTATGGTTTCAGTACACTTGATTGAGCCTTGGAGAGGAAATTCATAATGCATACTCCCTTTGATCCTCTCTAGCCTTAAATTTCTATAGTTTTACAGGAAAATACACTCAATTAAAAAAGTGGGGAAGAGACGGGAGAGTCATTACAATAGACAAATTACACAATATTCCTTTTGCAATACTAGGAGGAGAGAGCAACAAAATACATAATCTTTTTCAACATCTAATTTAATTTTAGAATTCCAGATGAGGAGCATCTGCTCTATAAGGTACCTGTCTTCAGCCAGTATCATTTGCATAATTACAAGGCTAAGCAAGGACCACATGCGAGCGACTCTACACTGAATAGCAAAACACTAACCGCAATTTCAATCACAACTTAATTTCCCATGGCTCTGAACTACATCAAATAGTTTTGTGGGTCATCTGTACAATAGGTTGAGGGCATTTAAACACATATCTTTGTCTCCTAAATATGGATTTATCATTGAGTAATGCTCAATTTTAAGTTAGTGATACGAAAAATTAAAACTGGATTGGTTTATATCATAGCCAATCTAATTTCAACACTTCCATGCTCTTTTCCATTCTGAGTCTCTATCAGTTACATGAAGAATTACCAAGGTTAGCCATAATTGCTTAATTTAATAATTTTTTAGATGAGTGACGTGTTAATTTTGAAATATATTTGTAACATATTTTACATGACTATCAACACATTTCTGCTTATATACTCTGTGAAACTGCTACTAAGAAAAGGCAGTTAGTTACAACAAACATTTTTTTTTTAAAGAAATGCAAAACCACCAGGACTTTAACTCAAACAAACCAAGTTACCCTGTAGATTATAGTACAAGGAAATATTGCTATTCCACAATCTACAGGAGGGCTACCCTGTTGTTCCCTTAATGTAATGAAAACATTATGAATTAAACAAAAAAAAAGAAACACTGATGAGAAGAGGACAGAGTTCAAAGAAAGTGCACATTTCCCTTGTTCACATGAAGACTTATTGTGCATTCATAGATGGAGCCATGAAAAACAGACTTCACTTACTATTTGATTTGGTTTTATACTAAAACAAGAAGCACTTTCCTACTTTTGGCAGTAAACACTTCAAAGTCTTGGAAATTATCATGTAACTCACATATTTCAGAGGAAGAAGGGAAAAACCCATGTCATAGCAGTTATCAATTATACAGTAAATGGAAAAAAAGATGCTAAAAACAGAGTTCCCATATAAAGAAAAATAATACGTTTAGCTTAAATATTTTTGGGGAGTTTAATGTTGCACTACCTATCTTTTATACATTTTGAGATTTACTGAAATATTTAGCTCTAATTTATTCTAGTATGAACATTTTGCTGTAAATCCTCAAGGGGACACTGCTATTCTGTGATAGGTATTTTAGTAAACTTCCAAGTGTAGACAAGTTTATGGAAGTAACTTGCTTCTGGCCCATTAATCTGTCTCTGTGTCCCAACCTGTAAGAAGGAAAATTTATTTCACTGTATGTATTTTGTTCTAAACTCAACCCTAGACACCCAGAGTCATAGCCTGTGTCTTTCAGACTAGGACTGCTATTCAATGGCTTTCACTTAACTTGCTTGAATAGTTTTTAGAGAAGAATGGGGCTAGAACACATCCTTGTAGGCTTTAAACACGAGGCACAAAAATTATTCTGCCCTTATATGACGTAAAGACTATTTTTTTCCTGGACTCAAGCAGAATGCATAAACTCAAAACTACTTAGCCCTTTCAAGACCTAGGCACTTCTGCACATACACAAAAACAGACCTTTAGATAACACAAAGAGTTAGAAAGGCATTCAGGTAAACAAATTCTTATTTTCTGGTTTATCTACTTCCATAAACACATATTTAGATAAATGAAAAAATATCTTTAATAATAGCTTTAACACTTTTAAAAATAAATTTTGAAGATTTACTTCAAAATAGCATTTCTTAGGTATCTTATCAATATTGAATTTCTTTGTATTCTGAGTAAATTCTTCCGTAATTAAAATTAGTTTTCAGGGGAGAGCTTGGTCTTGTTAAACCAGTAGTTCATGTGTCATCCAACATTTCTATCACTGTGTTTAACTTGGCCAAGTCCAGTTTTGTCTTTCAGAACTGAATCCAGCCTTTTGCTTAGCAAAATGCTTTCACTGCTCTATGACTGCCAAGGGGCTTGTAAGACATGTGCTTTGGATGGGCACTTCAAATGTGTTCTGTCTAAACCGGAAAGTATTAGCGATGGGCCTACCCTGCTCATTACAAGTGCCCCCTATTAATAGTTGTTACTGGAGTCAACTTGTTTCTCACACGTGCACTGCTAGAGTGGAGCTAGCAGATCTCAGCATTGCCAGAAAAAAAATAAATGAGGCTGTATCACAAAAAGACTATCTGATTTTATTTTTTTTTTTAATCAGGTATTTGCTGAGCCAATCTAAATGCAAATTATGTGTTAGAGAGTACTCAATGCTGAGGACTTAAATCTTCCAGTGAATGGCAACTAATGTGATACATTCAGAAGCTCTTTGATCTAACTTTTGTGTTATACCTTACTGAGAGACATAGCAAGGATAAACTAGTCTCTTTTTCCACTGAGTTAAACAGGATGCAGGTTACAATTACTACTTCAAATTTGAAAATAGTGAGATATGAAGATCTGTCAGAAATTAATAAAGACCTTTCCTTTAAAGATCTTATATACCTGCAAATCTTACTATGAAACTACTAGCTGGAAACAAATGATGTTATCACACATCCCTGTATCCATAGATCTGTTTCTGCTGCTGAAAACCAAGCAGCATAGAAAAGACTTTATGCATGACCCTTTACCAGTTGCCATCTCCTGATGTCTGCTACCACTACACAGTATGGCTGCAATTGCTATTTATCTAGTTCCCATGCAGTGGAAGGACAGATGATAAACAAGACAGCAGAGATGTTTGTTCACTTGCCGCCTCTTGCTAAGCTTTCTGTGGCATCACGCCTACCATGATCTTCAAAAGTGACTGAGCTTCCTTCAGGTACCTTCGGTTATTCCTACCTCTTGGTGCCTATACAGTTCGCAGTAACCAGAGAAATCTACTTTGACCCAAAAATATTGTAAAGGTGTTACCATAGGGTTGAGCTGAATATACTTTCCCTTTTAGCTCATCTAGCACCATGTAGTCTCCCAGTTCTTATTTGGTACAAACTTGCAGCCAGTTGACTAAGAGCATGACCAAAATTTGCTTACATCTGCCCATAGCCTGTTTCTTCTTTCATGTTCAAAGTGACATGAGTGACTAGGCTAGTGAGGATGACATTCACTTATGGAACCAGATTCTGGATGTGAAAGAGCAATTTTGGATACTGATGTAAAAATTTCTTTTCTTGCTTTTCACCTTGATTACGATTTTTAGAGTGCCATTGTTTACTTATATCCAATAAACTACGATAAATAAAGTATCTAAGTTACTTACAGGATAATACAGACAAGAGGCTATAACAGAATCCTAACAAAGAAAACATGAATCAAACTTCAGTTAAGATGTTACATCTACTACTTCTCAGTTGCTTTGCTTCCAGAGTGAAAACTAAAGCATGGAGGTACTTCTCTACAGTGTATAGACATGGAGAGTGACCCAAAGCCTTTTCATGCCGAGTGGAGCTCCCTAAAGCTGTTAAGAAATGTGAGGCAAGGCATTGTCTGACGTTTCACCCTTTTCAAGATTGCAGATACCTAACATCTAGACTTCTCACTTTGTAGGCAAATGCTTTATCTACTAGGATATATAAATGAAACTGTCAGTACTATTACCTTGCTGTGATTTTTAAGCTGTCACATCTACTGATTCATGTAGAATGCCAAGTAGCCTTCAACTGCCCAGTCACTTCCACTGTATCGATCTCATCAGGGATTTGGGAGCTGCTTGTCCAGGTGTAACTCATGTGGCTTTAGGCTTCTTCAGGTAAGTGCTATTTTGAGCATACCAGAAGGCAGAACCACAGCCAGTTAGGGAATGTTCAGATTCAACAGAGAAGTACCCAGGAGGCTTAAGAAAACACAGTGTAAGAGTTACTAAACATGGTTTTTAATTTCAGCTTTGAACTTTGCTGTTTGAAGCTTCTCCAAAGCACTTGGAACTAGATTATATATTAACAAGACTACATTTTTTCAAGATATATTATTGATCTGCAATTATTGATAACAATCTGAAACACTGATAGGAATGCGCATGTGAGTAGACTTTTGTGTACAGAGACCAGTATCTCAGGATAACATAACTTGTACATACTAAACTACATGATCTGGCTTCTAAACTATGATTTTGGCTAGCTTTTCTCCTCCTCTGAAAATGTTAACTTGCAGTAAAAAAAACCCAAAACAACAAAACAAACAGACCACATTGGCAGCTGTGTCATTTAACATCCAGATAACAACATGGAGATTGCACTCCAGACAGAGAGAGTAGTATCACTTTCACTTTATACACACAAGAAATTATGACACTTAGACCTACTTCCTTGGTTCTTTTTTATTATATTTTTTATTTTATCACTGCTAGCCAATATAAACTCAGCATCTAGAATCTTAATTTAATAAGGAGAAACTGAAAACATTTAATAGCATTTAACCTAGCAAGTTACTGGGAATCTTGACAATTCCCATGAAGAAACCAATGGAAAACTTAGATAAAACAAGATCTTTAAAGCAGTTAAAATGAATTCAAATACTGTGTAAATAATTGCTTGAAGTGGTCTTTTCTATGCTATTAATATTTTCTGTGCCATATAGGTATAGAGCTAATGTTCTACCCTTGAGCAGTTCAAGTAGACTTACAAGCATCAGTGTCCTTGAGTTCTTTTGCTTACAATCCCACACTCTTTCACGGGAAAACAGCAGTTTTCAGGAGACAGAAATGCCACACAGTTCTATAAATAATTTCTTATAACTGTATATATTGAGGCAGAAAAAATAACAAGGAAGTTGGCAGAGTGTCTATTCTAAAATATTCCCCTCTAGAAAAGAGACATTCGCAGTCCTTGTCTGCATTAATGGCTAAATTAGCAGCTTCTAACAGAGCTAGGTAGAGCCACAATGCTGAGGACTGCACGTGTAAACCTTTCCTCACTGTATGAGTAGGGGATATTACACAGCAGTAAGCGGTACCAATATGCACCT
Organism: Actenoides lindsayi; assembly: GCA_025331215.1. NCBI lineage: Eukaryota > Metazoa > Chordata > Aves > Coraciiformes > Alcedinidae > Actenoides > Actenoides lindsayi. The sequence continues at coordinate 25,511 of WTSP01003063.1, forward strand.
CTCCATTACTCCTTCCAGACAACCTAGTTTATAGGACCATGATAAGAATATTCCCCAGGCATCCTCTAGAGTCTGACTAGGCCATTGATTGGAAATTATAGTTCAGTGTTTACATTTAAGATGAAGGACTAACCTACCATAATTGATCTGACCTCATTACCACGTAAGATTTTAGGATAAGCTTAGAATAACAAACATAGAGGTGAATGAAATAGAACAAAGCTCCCCAGGGGTAAGGAAAAAAAAAAAAGTAATCTCGCTTTTCATCCATCTCTTCACAGCTAGTGATAACATCAGGCTAACTTGTTTACTTGAGCTTCTTACTTAAGGGTCTGGTGTTTCTACCAACTTAGGTGTCTAAATGAGTTGTCATTCAGTGTAGTTCACCCTCTTCTGGTATACTGTTGGTATTCAACAAAGACGCTTTTTGGTACATCTAGGCTTCTCCTCAGTTTCTCCCATCTTCTGAAGGCCTGAAACCTACTGTTTCTACTAGGGCCTTATACTGCAATCTTTGCCAGGAAGTGGAAAAAAAAATAAAATAAATTTTTTCATAATGCTCGGACCTTTTACACTTCCCAAATATACCTTCAGATACCTTGTTTTTTATAGAACGTAACAAATTACAGTGTTCTGCCTAATTCCAACAAATAACACTAAGACATCTTACCATCAGGATTTTTTTGTTAGTTAACCTCTCTGCAGACGTGACAAATCACTTATTTACCAGATCCTCTTCCAGATGCAGCCATAAATGCTCACTAAGCTCACAGGTTAACTATAGACCTTTTCTCTGGCAGTGGAAGATAATGTAGGGTAGAGTGTACATCTGATCACATATTGCTTTATGAAACAACTCTCTTCTTAACAAATGTGTTTCCTTAAAAATAAAAACTTCACAGTACATGTGAACTAGTAGGATTATGACATGGTATTTAATACAGTGGTATGCTGGGAAATTGTCAGTTTAGCTAAGAAAGATGTGGATTACTCTGTGAAACACAGGGAACTAGTTAAATGGATATTGGCAAGTTACTTGGAGGGAGGATGTCAGGCTGGAGAGAAGTTCTTAGATGTTGCTGAATACACTATTAGTATTGGTCTCATTAATAGTTCCATTCATGATCCTGATACCAAAAGCAGGAATGTGGTTATGGAACTTCTGAAGATGAGAACACTATATAGTAAGAAATGAGTCATCTTGATTACAAGAATAATTGCTCTCAACTAAAAAGCTAAGTGCATGTTTTTAGGACCAATGAATGTTTCTGCTCTAACTTTGGAATCTGCTGGTTGAAAGCAGAGGAAAATAAAGATCTAAGTGACTTAGCAAAGCCACAGAATTAATTTTGTCACGAAATAAACAAATACAATCTTCATCAAAGGTGTTTATTGCAGTAGCATAGTCATTAATGTGGTTGAACAAGGTCTTGCATGTAATTTCAGTAAAACAAGTAAGATGAAATCAGAGATCTAGACAAGAATGATGAGAACGAGGAAGAAATTATGTTATTTTAGGACAGAAAGCTTTGATTTATTTAGCAGTTGTGTGGAAGGCTTAGAGATGATATTATTGAATTATAAAACTACATCAAAAAATAAACATGGTGGAAGAATTTTTTCAGCTACAGATGATGCTGAAGGAAGAGTGTGACTAAAATGACTGTGAATATATGTGAAAGGGGGTTTATAATCAGAAAAATTCTATTTGGAATATCCTTCCAGTAGTTCAACTGGATTTTAAATGAGGTTTATTAGTTTACAAGTCAGATTACATGTTACTTCCTGAAAAAAAAAAAAAAGGAAATAAATTTGTTAATGCAATAGTCTTCAATGAGTCTATTACTATCAACACTGACAACTAGCTCAGACACTGTCCTGTAGGCAGGAAGTCTCAGCCTTGTAAAAACAAGACAATTATTATTTTTTCACTTCAATACATTCTGCAGGCCATATGGTTAGAAACTGCAGCCTTTTTTTTTTTTTTCTTAACACTCAGAACACTCTGTTTTGAATAACAAGAGGCTAGTTTTGACAAACACCAAAGAAGTTTGAAGAGCACAAATGGCATCAAGAAATGACAACATGCTGCAGCTTTGAGCTTCCTTCACTTTGTATTAAACTATGTTAAGTATGGAGACTGTGAATGATTTGGCAGGAGCGTGTGCATGGCCAACAGAAGCATCACTGTCTTCTTGAAAGCTATTTTTGGCGGGTGGTGGGCTGTCCTAAAGTAGAATTCTTTTTATGGTCAGTCTTGATGGTTGTTTCTGACAGTTATTGCTGAGTTGAAGGTGTGTTTACAGACAGAAAGGACAGCTGTCCTCAAACCCAGTAAATATATTTGTATACATACTTAAATACTGACATTGTGTATCTGGAAAAACCACTCCAGATAAACATAAAAGAATCATCCAAGGTGCTTCTGTTTACTGAGATAAGCCCACTCACATAACTGGAAAAACACAACTTTGCTGCATTAACTGGGCTTGCAGTTTCTTGATGCTTCTCTTTTTGGATTTGTCTCAGCTGTATCCCCTCTTCGCAACCAAGTGCTCTGGCAGAACATGGACATCATTTTCATCTCCTTGCTCTCCACTTCCCTTTCTCCTACTCCTTTATGCTCTGCTTTTCTCTGCTCTCCTTATCCTCCTCCCTTGAAGCATTGCCCTGCCAGCGGCCCGCACACTCACAGCAGACAGGCTGCCCAGAGCCCGGCTGGGGTGATCCCGGCACGGGAGATGGCCTGGCAGAGCAGCCACACTCGGGCTGCCTGCCTGAGGCTCCAGCACTGGCTGCTACTGCTCCAGCTGGGACAGAAGACCCCTGGCTGACATGTCTGCCCCCAGCCAAGGTGGGCAGGCTGCTCTCCTCCACCTCGGCCTCTTGACATGAATCAGCCTCCTCCAAGGGCACGGTTTTAAATACCCCTAAGTCTCCCTACCCTTTAAGTGGATCCTCCATCCTTGCCTTCTTCTAGTCCTCCCAAAGCCCCAGGTAAAGGAGAAGGAGGTGGCGAGCACTGGCCCTCACAGTACCGTGAAAGCTCCCCGCGCCCCTTCGCCTCTCCCCAAACGGCGCCAGGCCCAGGCAAGGCCGCTGCGGGCCCGTCCGCGCCGCCGCTGGAGGGCAGAGCGCGGCGGGGACGGCGGCGAGCGAGGGGCGGGCACTGCCGGGGCCGCATCCCCGGCGTGGGAGCATGCCGCGCCGGGAGGAGGGCTTCCTCAGCTGGGCCGGGAGAGGTTCAGACTGAAGTTAGGGCCGGGGAGAGAGGAAGAAAGAGCGCTGACGGAAGCGACGGCGGCGCTGGGAGCCCGCGGTACCCCGCGGGCAGCATGTAGCTGGCTGACAGCGTCCGGAGCGCACCGCCTCCGCCGCGATCGGCCGCCTGCCTCGCTGAGGGCGCCGGTGCAGCGGGTCGGGAGGCTCTGCGGGGAGGCGGAGGGGTCGGCAGCCTCGTCTCGCCTCTCTTCTCCGCCGCCTTCCCCTCTGCCCTCAGCGCCGTCTTCCAGCGCGGCCCTCCCTTCGCCGCGGGGCTGCGGCCGCTGCCATGGGGCTGCCCACGCTGGAGTTCAGCGACTCTTACTTGGACAGCCCGGATTTCAGGGAGCGCCTGAAGTGTCACGAGATCGAGCTGGAGAGGACGAACAAGTTCATCAAGGAGCTGATTAAGGACGGCAGCCTCCTTATCGGGGCCCTGCGGAGTAAGTCGGGCGGGGGGGGCCGGGGGTGGCGGCGGGCAGGAGAAGGGTCTTCTTTTGTTTGAATGGGCGGCGGGAGCGGGCTCCCCTGCCGGCAGCCGCTGAAAAGCGCCTCCTGAACTTTCTCCCCTGTTCCTTCCCCGCCGCTTTGCTTTGCCTCGCCTCGCCTGCGGCAGGGCTGGGTGGATATCCCGGGGGAGCGGGGGCGGCGCGGGGCCCTGCCCCGGCCCGCGGGCCTGGCCGCGCCTTCCCCGGTGGGGAGCGCGGGGGCCTCTGCCGAGGAGCGGGCCGGGCGAGGTGGTCCCGCTTGGGGATGGGGCGAAGCGCCCAGCTCCGGGTTTGGGGGCTGAAAGCCGCGCTGTAGATAGCTGAGCGGACCGGGCGTGTAGTGCTGCCGGGGGTTTTCTCCTTCTGGGACGTTGGCTGCTAATTGAGTATCTTCAGATAGTGGACATGCCCATAATAACTGGGCAAAGCAGGTCACTGAAGTGCATTATCAAAAGAGTTTATATCCCCGCCCTCCCCCGTCTTTAAGTAGTAGATTAACTTTTATGTATTTTGAAAGATTCTAAAAGAAGAGATAACGGGAAAAGTTTTGTGCTTTTAAAACTCTGTGAGTTGAGCGCTGACAGCTTCCCGGGGTGTGAAAACGGCCCTTATGCTTTGAAGAGCATAAAGTGAAAACTAGGAACTACCATGAACGTTAGTAGACTCGACTTGCTCTCCTCTCCTGCAACTCTTTACCACCTAACTTCTTGTCTTTAAGTTACTTTGGATCTTGCTGTTGCCCAGAGCTTTCCTTCAGGTAGACCAGAGAAGTCATTTACAGCTTCTTGTGCCGCAACTTGAGATGTTCAGGGAAAAGACTCACTTTAGTCCTTAAAAGATTGACACAGCATGCTAGTTTTTGTAGGGTGAAGGGTAGCAGTGTTGCTCTTTCCGTGGACAGGGAACAGGTGTTAGTTACTATGAGCTCCTTAGCTCATTAAGAAATCTAACAGATGCTAACCTGGAGTCTAAACCCAAAGTTTGTCTCTTTACCTGGGACAGGAGGTCACATGGTGAAGACTTTGGCCAACAGTAGGATCGAATGTTAATTGTACTTGTTTATGCACTGACTGTATATAGTTTATTAACAGTGTTGCATTTACAAAGCAGCTACTGTGTTTTTGAGACTCATTTCACATAAGTGCATAAGTACATTTCTGGACACATCTCTGTTTTAGTGACTAGCTGGATACAAATCTAGAATCTGATGTGGATTTGTATTAGCTTCAATAAATTCTTGTATCTGTGCCCACAGAATGTGAGGTGATAGAATACATAGAAAATGTGCATGTGTATCTCTCTCTCTCTCTCTCTCTCTAAAAACTCAATGGTACATTTTTCTTTCCAGAGCAAAAAAGTTTGTTTTGTAGTTGCACTTTAAGTCTTCCTCTTTGCTAAAAAGTTGTCTCTTAAAACAGGAAGTTTGAGCTTGTTTTAATTAGTAAAAATGTAAGTTTAATAAAAAAGTATTACAAATCTGGTCCTATAAGATGGTGTGCATAAAAAGTAATGACAGATTAGGATACCACATGTATACTTTTTTTGACCTGGACTAGCACTGGAAATGGGCTGTGTTTTGTTCCAGACCAAATATGAACAAATACAACTTTCTCCTTAAGTTGTCAAAGACATACTGCTGTTAAAGAAATATTGTTCTTGAAAAGTAATTTAGACTTGATTCCAAAGTGAGTAATCCCATTATTCTTGTGAAAACTACTTGTGAGTCCTTGCTAGATTTAGACCCTATATCTATCTGTTCAACAATTCTCTCCCTCTTCAAGGAGAAGCACTATTTCTATCTCATGTAACAACTACTTCACTTGAAAGTTCTTCTGACTTTTAAAACTTTTCACTTCAAATGTTACTGTGCTTGACACAATGCTTATTGTATTCTGTGTGCAACTGTAAAGTGCTATGTGCTGTAGTGTCTTCTACCCTTAGGGAGATAAGGTCTGGTGTAGTAAGAAATATTTTTCCTTTCGCTCATTTCAAATCCCTTAGTTTTGTGACCATGCCTTCCACAGAATACTGCCGTAGTTCCTGTGTTGGGACACGTGGGGAAATATTTGGATTTTTATCAACAAAATAGAAAACTTTGCTTTATACTGTACAGACTGGTGTAAATGCTGCAGGGACAGTGTACCTGTTACAGTGAGTGACAGTAGTGTATGTTTCTTAGCGTACAGAACTTTTTTGACTCATTAAAGCACACTAGCCACTCCTACTCAGCTTTAAAATCAGTGGAATGTAAAGTACTTATGCAAGGGTTCTATTTTTTTTTTTAACAGTCTTTGAAAATCTAACCAAACAATGCAATAAGTAGTTGAATTGTTATCATTTGACCTTTGAATATTTAATAACCTATAAGCTGTGGAGAGCAATGGGCATTATCTGACATGCTTTATCTCTTGAGGTCATGTTGGATTTTTCATTCACGTATCATTTTAGAGGATAAGTTCTGTTGGGGGTAAAAAATCCCAACTGTGCTGCAGAGCTTCAGTGGAAATGTGTTTTGAAATACTTCCTAAATATGGTCCTTCCTGACCGTATTTACAGAAGAGACAATAAAGCTGAGTTAATGCTATTAGAATATACTATAATCTTTTTAAGTTGCCTAAATGTAAGAAACTACAGTATATGCACATTTTTTTTGCAGGTGGAATTAAACTTCTCTATAAAAGTTACAAAATACTAATTTGTGCACAATCTAGTGTCTAAGAAGTGACTGTAAAAATGCAGTGTTTTTAATACCTGACAGGGCATTCCACATAAATTGAAGGTAGAACAAATATGCTTAATGTAGTATGCAGACATTGTGCATTATAATTGGAGTGGTCCCAAGGTAAGGTCAGACTTTAATGTGGTTTGGCTACATTAATTCTGAAGAGTCCTGCTTTCCGAAGTAGCACGCAGAGATGTAATACATGCTTTGTGAAGCAGCAGTTGACTATTGTGCATGCAGTGAGAGCTGATAAAATTCTCAGCAGTCTTTTCCTGGCATTCTTTGCAGGGTTTCCTTCTCTATCTAAACACCTAAGGCTCTGGGGAGTACCTCAGAAGAGCACAGATTATTTGGTCCAGTTTAGTTAGGTGCTACCATCACATTGCATGGCTGTTGTGCCTCCTTTGGCCTTGTCCTACAGTTGGTATTTGCAGTGAGAGACTACATTTTCTTTTTCAAATCATATGAGGTACTAAAGACATTACTATCTCTGGAAAGGCTTAGTTGATACACATAGTAGGTGTTCCTATTAAACTATCTTTCAACAGAGATTTAAATGTGTGTATGCACAATTAAGTGGGAGCATATAGTTTTCTTTGGTGCACCTGGAGGAAGGTTTCTCTTATGAATTAGGAAAAAGAAAACTACTCTAGGTCAGTTGTAATAAGAAGTAGATTTTTCTTATTATTAGGTAACTTGATTTCATAACTTCTTCAGGCACCTAACTTAATGGATGTTTAAAGTGCATTTGCTTAAATGCTTCACACAGTGAGGTCCAGCAGTAGCTGGACTCCTGTAGCACGAATTTTTCCTTCCCATTGGCTTCCATGGGTTAAACATTAAGTCTCTTTCCTGTGCTTTTTGCCAGTAGTGGACTTTGTAATTTCTTCTAATTTCCTTGTGAAAAAGTAACTTAGTCTAGGGCATTGTCATGTAGATGATACAGGAAATTTCTTTATAGAAATACATGTATACTTTTAATTTCCATAATAGGCCTACTGTTCTGCGAAAGCTAATGAATTTTGTGTTAAACAGTCCAAAAAAGTAGCATGAATCTTACACAGATGATCTCATGGCTTATTGCTGTGCAGAAGCCTTCATTTTTTTCCTCTGATTTTTGAGGCCTTCTCTCTCCATCTTAAGTCCTATTTTAGCAACAAGTTCATGTATTCAAAGATGAGAACTACGTAAGTTTTGGTTTAAGTGGTTGAAAGTTCAGTGGATTTACAAGTGTTTTAAGTGATGGTATACCATTTAAAGTGTTTTGATATGATGCAAACAGTAAAACTGAACTGTGGTGTAATATAAATAAGATTGAACAGATACCTTTAGGAATTTGTTTTAGTAGCAATCATTAGTAATTTTATTTTACTATTTAACATATGGAGAAACAGGTACAAGAAGGAAACACCATCTTTTGCAGGGGGTGCAAGGGGATATTTTTTACTAAGGTTTTATGGAAATTCCACACAGAAAAGACTATCCTGAAAGTGTTTTCACATTAGTTTTCAGGGATGATTTTCTTCTCTCATAAACATAATTATACAAATATAGTGATGAACCTGTCCATATCTGTGGAAGTTTGGGGGTTAGCTTGCTGGAACAAAAATAAGGACAAAATGACTGCATAAGAACCTATGATCTTGATATCTCTCTTGGGATTTTTATTTTTTTTCCCTGTAAAAAAACCCTCCCTTTATATCTTTCCAGAGAGATGTATTTTCCTGGATATCTTGGCCTCACATATTTTCATGAGATTATATCTTTACAATATCTTTTCCAGATCCTAAAGTAGAGCAGAGCTGAGTTCATTGTATAATAACTGCTGAGGTTTGGTAGCAGTCATCCTCTTTTGTTAATTTAGATTGTAAGTGAAGCCGCTGATTCTTTCAATTCCCTATATGATAGTCTGATGGACTATCTGATGAACATGGAGTGATAAAAATATAGCTTATTAGTGAAAATATCAGAGGTAGCTCACATGGCCTTTGAAAATGCATTGCTTCTAGTTGTTTTAGTCATAGAATGCTTTGGGTTGGAAGGGACATTTAAAGATTGTCTAGTTTCAGAAATGGTCAGCTAACAAAGCAGCAGAAGCCCCAGCAGTGCCAGAAGAAACCCTCTTCAGGGATGAAGCCCCCGTAGTAGAGCGGGGGATACACTTGAGATGGAATGCTCGTGCCCCATGACAGGCCTTAGGGACATGGGGCATCACCAGTTATGTTGTTATATAATACAAAAATGCATAACTTGCCTTTCACATTAGGATAGAGTGAGAGGCAGGACAATACAACAGGTTACATTAATTAGTCTCAAATACATGATTTCCTTACCAATTGGGGAAAAAAAATAAAAAGTTTCCCACTAAAAGGAAGTTGAAATTTAGTATTTAGCATTCATACTTTGAAGTCGTTTTCTTCCTCGTGGTTCAGTTACTTCTGATAGGCATTTGTGCTGTCCTGCTCAATTTCTGCTAATGTCTGAGTTATGTGTGGATTATGGATGTAACTTCCAGTTCCAGCACTGTTCAGCAATTCATGCAAAGATACCAACAATAAGCTGGTCTTGGCCAGAGAAGGAGCTTAATTGCTTCTTCTAGTGTCTAAAGCAGCTGCTGTCTCTAGTGTATTATCTTCAGCCAAAAATATATATGGAGAAAAGCAACACTAGTATGTAGTGGACTGTTACAGAGCACAGCGTTTTCTGTCCATCACATGATGTTTCGTTTTGAACAAAGAATCCCTGCAAGTGAATTCCCATGCTGTCATTAACAATTACTGTGTTAATAAAGTCCTTGAATGACTCAACATGAGTGTTCTTGTGCCTTGATATTGAAACAGGTATTCTTTAGATAAATTTTATAATTGGATTATGTCAGGTTACCAAAGGAGTGGGTTTGGGTTTCAAATACCATATGAAATGATGTCTCTGCTTTAATTTTCTTTTTTTTTTTTTAATTAGGATTTTCAAACTTGTAAACTGATTTCCAAAAAAGTCAAATTTAATCGGTTTCTTAATGGGCCAGTTGTCTCCTAAATGCTTCATTTGCTATGAATAAGATAAATGAATTCTATTAATAAGAGACCAGCTGCTTCATGAATATTGTCTTTACTACAATGGAAAATATGATGCCGTGGTCACTGAACTTGTACATATCTCTTGGGTTTTTTGTGGGCAGAAGTGCTACAGCAATTTGCAGTTTCCTGTAATAAGTAAATAACTTTGTATTCATCCTTGGTGAAAAATACCCAGGACAATACAGTCCTTCTTTCTGCTGAATGATATGTAAAGCAGTGCTATGTCTTTGCCTCTCTATTTTTCCCAATAGCTCCAAAACTGTAATTATAAATAAATTTGGAATATAGGGGAATTGGGTATCATGGATTTCCTTTGTTAAATCCAATCTCCTGTTAGTGTTACATCATGTAATCCCTACTTGTCAAACTTCATTTTAAAAACTGTTTTTATTCTTACTATTTCTGCTGAAAGGTCATTCTAGAGCCTTGTTACTCTGAGGCTTGAGTAGCTCATTGAATTTCATCTGGAAATTCACACTTGTTTGTGCTCATTTTCCTTTCACTCAAGATTTCTGCACTGTTGTTTACTTGGGGAATAATCACATCCTTTTGATAGACTGAACAAGCTGTTCTTACCATCTCTCTTAAGAGTTTCTCTGGTTTCTTGGTAATTTTAGTAGATCTTTTCTCAGTCTTTTTGAATTTGCTTTTAAGTGTTCAGGTGTTTGGAAGTAAAAGTTAGGAAAACAGAAGTAGTATAATAATGTTCACCGGTTTGATCTTGGCTGATCATATTCTGTGAGAACATCAATCGCAGAATGTTAGGGGTTGGAAGGGACCTCTGGGGATCATCTAGTCCACCCCCCTACCAAAGCAGGTTTATGTACAGCGGGTTGCACAGGAACATGCTCAGGCGGGTCTTGAAAGTCTCCAGAGAAGGCGACTCCACAACTTCCCTGGGTAGCCTGTTCCAGGGCTCTGCCAACTTCACAATCAAGAAGTTCACCATGCTTAGGTGGAACTTCCTGTGTTCTAGGTCATGCTCATTGCCCCTTGCCCTGTCACTGGGCACCACTGAAAAGAGACTGTCCCCATTCTCTTGACACCTGCCCTTTAGGTGTTTATAACCATTGACAAGATCCCCTCACAGTTTTCTTCAGGGTAAACAAATTGAAGACTCTCAGCCTTTTCTTGTAAGAGAGGTGCTGCTTAAATGAAATCAGTGTTTACGCTCCTCTTTTGACTATGTGGTTCTACACATTCCTTAAGTGTATGATAAAAGGTGACAAAGTCAGGATCTTACAAGTAGTAGCAAAGAATTAAATATTAAACTGAAGAAAAATAGCTTGACCTTCTCCCACATTAACGTGAGACTGAAGTACTGTTGGGCAGTAATCTGATCTCCCTTTGGCACCCTATGAAGTGCAAATATCTTTAATTAGAAAGATAATATATTTCAGAGCATGTTATGAATTCTGGGCTATTTTACAATATAGTTTTCAGATCAATTGGAAGTTACCTACTTAAATCGCTTCCCTGTCCTCAGTTATGCAAACTTGTGTCTCATAGGACACCAAAAACTTAAACAATGTGTTGTTGTTGCACTGGTGTTTTGCTTATTATAATTCAGGCATGGAAAAATAGTATGGAAATTCGGTATGTCTTCAGAAGTCTTATCTTTTAGCTTAATACTCAAAGCAAGATACAAGGTACTGTAAGGCCTAAGTCGTATAGTTGGTTCTGTTACTGATGTTACTTGATATTTTGCAAGTTGCTTATAGAAGTGAGGTTTTCATGTTAGATGTGTCTGTTTTCAAAGGTACTCTTGGTATCACCAGTAAAATTATTTTTCTTCTGTGAAGAGTCTTTCATGAAGAAGAAAACTAGTAATAATAAGAAGAAACAATTCTTGATTTTGCCAAGAAAGGTTGGACTAGATGATCCTTGAGGTCTCCTTCCAATCTGATACTCTATGATTCTCTGATTTGATCCTCTAGAATTACAAGGACTAATAAGCCTCTTACATAAATTATTCTTTGTCTCTTGTGCTCTAGGAATATTTTTTATTCTTCCTTTGGTTTCCTGTAGGTGAGGATACCTCAAACATATTTTTACTCTCCTCCCTCCCCCCCTTTTTTCTGTTCCCTCTTTTTCCTTCCTTTTCATGAACGATGGTCCAGTGTTCTGTGTCAGCAATGTCTCCCTGCTCTGTGGTAGCAGCCAAATTCTCCCAAAGTCAGGGAGGAAACGTTAATTCATATTGATCTCAACATCAGTCCTTTAATAGTAATTAACATTCCTCTTTTTGAGTGTTTGCACCAAAGCCTTTTCCTAGTTGCTTCTTACCTATATAGGTTTTGTGTAAGTTCTCATCTTCTCCACCATAATTACTAAACTGCCATTGTGGCTTGGTATCATGTGCTTTACTGGTGACTAGTTGATTAGATCTACTGTGGAGTGGTTTGGGGTTTTTTTTAAATAAATCTTTCACCTTGTATAAGAGAGCTGATGCAGTCCACTGAGCTGATGCAGTTTTCTTTTGGTAACTGCTTTGGTAACTGTTGCTTTTTTACCCTATTTTCTATTAGTTTCTAAGCTTTCAGTTGTTCTTTCCTTCAATTTGTTATAAATAACTGCTTGATATTAAGGTCAACCTAATGGAGCATTTGTGTTGGATCATTATCTTTGTTTTTGCTATGTTATGAGAGCAGACTTCTTGATTTGATCAGTTGAAAAAAATCTTGGGTCTCAAGTCTTGTGTCTTCATATTTGAATTTTGGTGGCAAATTGTATCTGTCCTAACCCCTATTTATGGAGCCTTTTTCTTATTTGTGTGATATTATCTTGCATTTTTAATGTACTCATTCATATGAATTACTCCTGCTGTTTTCATACTGGTAATATTGTTGAAAATTGAAGTTCAATATTAATTTTAGTTTGGACCATACTTTCATCTTTAGGCTATGTCTTTTTCTGTGTCATCTTTACAGTGCATTGGCCACCTTTACTCTCTGTTCCCTTTTGGCTTTTATAGATTAAAAAGCTGTTTCTCCTTACTTTCTAAATTCTACTTCAGTTTGGTTTTGACTGCACAAAATGAGAATTTTCTAAGTATTAATGTGTTCATGAAAGTATCCTGAATTAGGCCGAAACTATCCAGTGTCTGGTGAGAACACATAGACTTTACCTTCAGCTGCAGGAGTGCCACAGCATCACACTGGTAGCTGACTTAGCCCTTGTGCTGCTGCAGTTCCACTGCTTTCTGGTACCAAACCTGGTTATCTTAACTTCTTAAAATACATCAATAAACGGGTATAGTTGAATACTGATTGCACTCCCTATCACCCCCTACCCAGTCCAGGATTCTCTGTTTTCATCTCCATATCGTGTCTTCAGTTAACCCTGATTTCACTGTGTTTTACGCAGTTCTTCTTGCAACTAACATGCAAATTCAAGGTAATTCATGTGGTACCTTTGCAGTTTCCCTGTGTACAGTCATATCTAAATTCAAGGTCCCTTATTCACTCAGATCTTGCTTTTCTGAAATGTGGAACTCTTGTTGCAGGCCTCTTTCTTTCTCTGATTTTTCTGTTTCATTTTAAACTGAACAAGCCTATGATTACTTAAGTTATTTTGTCAGACAGGTTTTTGTCAAGTTACATATTCACAAAACTTACCACAGTCTAGGCCAGTCCCTTACTAAACAAACCCATGTGGCAAGGAAGGCTTGTGGTGTATCTGGTGAATTAGGATATAAATTTGCTTCCCCCCCCCCACTTCAGAACTGTCACCATGGATGTTGTCTACTGGATGTCAACTAATTGTGCAGTAATTTTGAATACTTTTGTCTCCTATCTAGCACCTCTGTCTTTGCCCTCTCCTGTGAAGAGAGGTTGAGCTATCCGGTAGTTCTCTCAGAACTTTTGACCAAAGGAGGTTACTGGAAAGCATCTGTCTGAAGCTTTGTTGTGCTGTGTAGTTTTAATCCAGCTCTATGGCTAACCAAACAAACAGAAAACCTCCAGAGCCTGCCTCTTCCTTTTTTCCCGCTCTCAGACCTTCTTTCCATCCCTTTCTGTCCTGTAAGTGGTTTTAGCATTGCTATTTGCTCAGCTGCGTGCTCTACCATATCAGTGAGCTAAACTAACTGCTAATCTTTGCAGAATAATTTTCCATGTGTGCCAGCTTCCTGATTTGGTTAGTTATGCAGCTGTGGAAGTGTTCATCCTGGCAGATCACTGGAGAACCTGGGAATGGAAGCAATTGTGGAGGTTGCTAGGTGAGAGTAATAATAGGGACAGAACATTAAACTATTGCTTGATGGCAGTGACAGCTTAATTGCACATCAAACTGTAGCCAGAGTTAGTGTACAAGTTTTCAGTGACAGCAAAGTCACATTTGTCTTGTCTTCTGCAATAATCTTCTTCTTTGGAATCTAAGGAGGTGTGACATCTGGGCTCTGCTCTTGTGGTGGGTTGACCCTGGCAGGCTGCCAGGTGCCTTTCCAGCTGCTCTCTCACTGCCCCTCCCCAGCAGGATTGGAGAAAAGAAAATGAAAAGTTTCTGAGTTGAGATAAAGACAGAGAAATCACTTGCCAATTACTATTGCAGGCAAAACAAATTAGATTTGGGAAAATAAATTTATTGCCAGTTAATAACACAGTAGCATAATGAGAAGTAAAACCACAACTAAACCCACCTTCTTCCCCCTTCTTTCTTCCCAGGCTCAAATTCACCCCAGTGTGGGATTCTTCCCACAGGGTACAGTCCTTCACTAAATGATCCAGCATGGGTCATTTCCACAGGGTGCAGTCCTTCAGGAACAGACTGCTCCAATGTAGGTTCCCCACGCACACCAGCTCCTGCCAGAAAACCTGCTCCAGCATGTGCCCTTCTCCATGGGCTGCAGTTCCTACTGGGAGCCTGCTCCTGTGTGGGCTCTCCACAGGCTGCAGCCTTCAAGGCACATCCACATGCTGGGGAGTGGGGTCCTTCATGAACTGCAGTGTGGATATCTGCTACAGCATAGTCTTCCACACGCTTCACGCAGAGAACCTGTTTCCCCACAGTCTTCTCCACAGGCTGCAGGGGAACCTCTGCTTCAGTGCCTGGAGTAATTCTTTCCCTCCTTCTCTGATCTTGATGTTAGTAGGACTCTTAATTCTTATTTTCTCACTCCTTTCTCCCAGATGCTGCCCAGTATTTTTTAACCTTACTTTGTTATCACAGAGGCACCACCAGTTTCAGTGATGGGCTCAACTTTGGGCAGTGGCAGGTCTGACTTGGCGCCAGCTGAAGCCATCTCTGTCTGACATGGGGTGAACTCCTGGTATCTTCTCACAGAAGCCATCCATGCAGCCCTCCTGCCCCCATTACCAAAATCTTGCTGTATAAACCCAATGCAGCTCAAGTACTTCTGTCTCTGGAAGAGACACCTTTTGGTTCTTTTTCTAACAAGCAGCTGCCATCCAGGCATTTAATGAGTGTTTGAGAAGCGTTTTGTTGTTCATGGGGAGAAGTGAATTTATGGAAAGAAAGGGAAAGGAGAATAAATTATTTAAAAGCTGCTAAGGCTTGTAACTCTTTTTAAATAAATCTTAGATGAGGTTGGCGCTCAGCTGATCTGTTTACTCTTCTATTAAGGATATCCTTTTTTTTTTAATGGTGACCTTGTCCTGCTTTCTGCAAGAAATGCCAGGGCAAGAACCTGGTTGTTTGTAGAGAATTATCAAATATAAAAATAGTCTTCATTCTTCTTCCCCAAGTCCTCACCCTTGCTCCTGTCTCCCTGCCACGCAAAAAGAGCACAAATTCTTGGTAAAGCATGCAAGACATAGGGTAGGGATTCGTAGTAAAGACGCTTTGGTTTTGAGTCAAGTAAGTTCTTTATTTGCTAATTGCACAAGAAGGAATAACTGTATGAATTTAATTTTTTTTTTTTTTCTGCTATAATAGTTTGATTCATTTAAAGATGTGGCCAAATGTCAGTGTAAACATGCGTGGATCAGTTCTTAAAAACCGCAGTTCTTAAAAGTGCAGGTCCTATTTAAATGAAGAACAGACAGATGTACAATGTTGCAGTGGTATGTGTTGAAACTCAAAAGCCTTACTAGGATGAAAATTAGGAAAATTTGTCCTTTCATAATTAAAACCTTAGGAGCATTGCGACTACATTATTCAGAAAGTTTACATTTCACTTTAAGACTGTTCCCTGCATCTCTCTTCCTTTTCTGTCTTAACATTATTTGCCTTTAACCTCTTGTTTACAAATGAGGAGGCGTGGTGGAGGGTGAACATAAGAACTCAGCTTTCTTGGGATGTACTATTTGTATAAAGTGTTACTTTAAATCCATGAATATTGTAGGAGGTGATTAAGAATCTGTTTTAGCATAGACAATAAAAAATGACCTAATAGCTTTTAAAATAAAAATTACAGTTAGTTTATAATCAAGATTTTAGTGTGCTCAGTGTATCTAGAGATGTTTTTGTGAATCCTGTCCGGCAATATGTGTTATTCACATAAAAGACTTTTTAACTTGTGTCAGTCAATGCCTTCAAGAGTTGAGGATTAGCATTTTGCAGTGTTTTAGGGGTTGGATTCTCCATGTGAGTTGTGCTTTGCAGAGCCAGACAGTGGAGACTGCAGAGATCCAGTAGTTCAAAACAGACCTGAGGAAAAGAATTGTTGCGTTCCATTGGTAACAGACCTGTTTAAACAGGACTTGGTTTAAGCCACAACAAAGTATGCAGGATTAAAATATTCTTTGGGGATATGAAGTTTTTATTAGCCATGTGCATGTACTTTTACTGAAATGTAATATGGTCAGTACTACTTCCACCTTCCCTTTTTATTTTCTTCTAGGTTTCATCAAGTTATTGTCCAAGCCTGCTGGTAAAAGTAGAAAAAAATAGTTCAATTTTGTGACATCATGAATGCCTGAAGAGATGCTTTTTTGACTCAAATCTCTGTCTATGAATTACTAACTGGGTATATTGTATAGATTGGATATTAGAATATGTTACCTTAATTTCATAAATTGGTTGTTGTAGTTCAGTATAACCTAAGTGAAAGTTGTAGGGGTTTTTTTTGAGAGTTGAAGATAAAATGGTTAGAATCACAGCAAACGTCACTCTGTTGTCCTTGCATAATCTGTATAGAGGCATTTTCAACAAGTCAAGAAATAGCGAATGTGACATACCTACAAGCCAGTTAACACTGACTATGAAGAGTAGTTGGTTGGTGGAGGAGGAAGATGAGTACGTTTAATAAGCTGAACATGGCCTTGCAAACTTGCAGATGCCGGAAATGTATTATCTCTGCAAGTATAAGTGGAAGGGTTGCATGCATATTAGCTGTATTTGTTGCATTTATGAGTGGTGAGTCTCATCCTGCTGCTTGTTTTCAGGAGAATGCTGAAAAATTGTGAAGGACCAGATTGGACTTTTTGAATATCAAAGAGCATATGAAAATGCTCAAGCTCCTTGAGACCGCAAACACAGTAATGCGTATGTTTTTTGTAATTGCTTAATCTGAAGAGAAACTTAAAAGGCTTATTTATATCACAGAAAAGAATCTTGATGGAACATTTCTCTCTCTTGCAAGCCAAGGCATATGAGGATCCAAGTGTTGGCAGAAGCTTTGCAAATTAGTAAGAGAAATGTGCAACTGTGAAGTTAATAAGCTATTTCCTCAAGATTGTGATAGACTTCTCATTGCTGGAAACTCTCTAAGATGTTTGGATTTTTTTTTTTTTTTTTTTTTTCCCCAAGATACAGTCCCATTCTGTTAGACCTCTTGGACTTGAAGTATTAAGTCCTGACACCTCTATTCAGTGGTAGCTGAGCTTGTTGACACTGGTTCCTTCTAGCCTTAGAAAGAAATGTTTTCAGTGTACCTTCAGGTCTTTAAGTTCACAGTACTTGAATGTACATATGTACGTGGAACTTTGAAATTTGGGAAGAATACAATCCTAACACATTTTAGAGTTTAATATTTATCATGTGTTAAAATGTTTTCAAATGAGGCCTCACGTGGGTCCTTATGGTCCTCTTCTTACTTTGGTGTTATCATTTTGTGATGTGTGTGGTTTTCTTGAGTTTTGGGTTTGTTTGTTGGTTTTGTTTTGTTTTCATTTTTAGTGGGTGTTTTTTGTGTTCTTTTTTCATTTCCCCTTCTTAGTTTTGAATACTAGACTGGATGACTTATTTCAGTGTTTATACATGCATGTGCTAATAGGCACTGAAATGAGAACAAACAGTTGAAGATGGCAATACTACCTTTATCTCCATATACAAAGACACTAAATAAATATGTTCAGTTCAAGTTGCTATGCTACAGGCATGTAAAGATCGGAAAACTAGCATTTTTGAAAGGTCCTTAATGTTAGTAAAGTGTGCTTACAAGTTTAGTTGTTTTAGCCTGTTGAGATACAGATTGCCTGAAGTACTTCAAACACTTTAAAATTATCATAGTTCTTGCACTTATGTCATTTTGCTATCTACTACCATAACTGGTTTAATAGGAAAACAGAGTGATTTAAAAACACAAAAGTGTGTCTCCAAGCAAATTCCTGTAGGCATAAATGTAAGACTTGGCAATAGACTTAATGAAGTCTTCCCAGAAATACAGTTGGTACTTTTGTCTGTTTGCTGTGTGAACGTGGAGCTTCTGCATCTTCGCGTTGTTTGGGAGGCTAAGGTCAAGTGAGAAATCCAACATACTTCATTTTGTGAAGAGGGGTGTAGGCACAGTAGTACATTTCCTGTTTACATAGCCAAATCTTCTTCGTGTGCTGAGAGATTTCCTGCTAGGCTCCTGCAGGATTTTTGAGTTTGCACTTTAAGCTGTAACTTTTGTTGCTTAGCTTATTGAAGCCACTGTCATCTGCACCCTAGCCTCTATGACACAACTCATTTTCCTGTGGAGAAAGAAACTGAGACGATGTTCTTCTAAGCCCCGTCACCTTTTGTTTATCCTAGGTTGCAGGATTGAAGATAGAAGAGTTAAGATCATGTTTAAGTCATTTGTTTACCATTTCTTTGTGCAGGTACAATTTCCCCTTTCTATTTCTGCCATACTCCAAGAGAAAAACTGTACTATGGTCTAAGTAAATGCAGCTGAGAAGTTCCCCAGATCCAGTCCCTTTCTTTGGTTCCATACATACTGAAGAACTTCTGATTTTTACATTCTGGTACAATATTGATAACTGTATGTAATACAGTTTTTTCTGTTTAGTGCCTTCTCTATGAAGTTGAGATACACAGTTGAGACTGCATTAAAAATGTGATTATTCTTATTTTATTTACGTTGCCACAGCACAGCAATGATGTAATTCCTTGTCTTGTTGACTCAGTCCTTTTGCTTCTTAATGCAGTGTATCCCAAAATCTCCCTGGGAGTGGTAATCATCTTAAATGTATAAAATTAACGTTGGAAAACACATCTTTTTTCCACCAACTTTCTGACAGTTTCCAGAAAATATGGAAAATGTGACAGTTTTGTCAGAAAATATGTCTTATGGTAACTCTCACAACTCCCGTTGTCATTGGTACTCCCAAGTCCAGAGCCTTTGTCTTCTGTCAGAAGCTACAGTTTTCAATACACCCTGAGACTTTTCAGCCTATTTTACAGTAAAAACTCACTTTTGTGCCTACTTTTGTCACTTGTCTTGAGGAGTCATTTTGACGCACTGGGTAGTGTTTCTGAATTAAGCATCAATCTTCTAATATTTTCTTGAATGTTTAATGTACACAAGGGATTTTCATGTTGCTTTAACAAACACTTCTTCTTGTCCCTTTGTAAATTAAACAATGATATATTCCTACAAATGGAATGAAATACAAGACAGCAGTGTTACTCTTACTAGCGAACACTAGTGAATTGAGGGATAATGTTTTAGTGGCTTGATAATTTTTTGTTGCTGTTTTTGTTTGGTTTGGGCTTTTAAAAAAATGTTTGCACGTATTAAGTGATTCAGATCTTTATTATGTTGTGGCTTGGGTTTGTTTGTTTGTTTGTTTGTTTATGGGATATGTCGGAGGGTCTGAGTGCAGTGAGTAGGCACAGAGACACAGAGGTTCTTTACCAGTGGGAGTTGGAGTTTCTGCTTATCAAATCCCATGTCTGGATTCTTGGCAGATACAAACATTAGACCAATTGAATGCCAGGTTCTTGCTTTTTTCTTGTCTTGGATGTCCC
Source organism: Actenoides lindsayi (assembly GCA_025331215.1). NCBI lineage: Eukaryota > Metazoa > Chordata > Aves > Coraciiformes > Alcedinidae > Actenoides > Actenoides lindsayi. Next base: position 45,196 of record WTSP01003063.1, read on the forward strand.
CCAGTAAAATAAAGCCTGTAGGTTTTTTTTTTTATTTATCTTCTTTAACTGCTGCTTTAATTACTATTTCTGTATAGATAGTAATTTTGCTTGCCCTATCTTTTAGTGTATATATATATATGCAGATGTTGAGTAATTTAAATGGCAATTAAGTATTATGGGGAATTTCACTTCCATCTCAGTTTCTATATATGGCTTTAGTTTAAAATAAAAAAAAAAAAGTTATTATCTATGAATGTGTTAAATAGTTTTTAAAAAGTTACTTGAATTTTTCTGGATTTGGGTATTTCTAAAAAAGGCATTTTTTAGTTCACAAGGGAGATCTTAAAACAGGTTATTAGTACTTTTTAAATAAAATAGCATAGAAGGAGTTCATAGGGTTTGTTTGGGTTTTTTTGGGAGTGTGTGTGATTTTTTTTTTTTGTTTATTTTTTGGGTTTTTTTCTGAGGCTAAATAGGCTATTCAGATAGTGCAGTAGAACTTGTCATACTGCTGTATGCTGTACTGTTTAGTAGAAATTTTGTCATACTGTTTCTTAAAAGGTATGTTTGATCTTTAAATATGAAGTCTGATGCTCCATTAACTCCTTAATTTTTCCAGTGTAAGGACTGTATTTGTGCCTCTTGAGAAATTTAGGAGGATGGATTTATGGTGTTTTTACTATTTGAGAGATCCAGAGCTACTGTGTGTGATTTGATTTCTCCAAAAGATGGTTTCAGCTTTTAAAAGTATGTCAAGTATGTGGAAAGTTGTTGGGTATT
>WTSP01003064.1:25715-38932 GCA_025331215.1 Actenoides lindsayi
AGATAAGATGTTATTCAGTACTTCCCATCCGCAGGCAATGTTGGGCCAAGTCCAGGAAGCAGGGCTGTAGTGGGTCTAGCAAGTGGATTGCATTGATAACACAACGGGCTTGAATAGGGAACCCCAGTCGCCAGTTACCTCATCCTAACTTAAGATAATGTACAAAAAGTCTCAAAAAATGGTTATAGTATGGACACACACAACCTCAAGGTTTATTATTCTCCTTATAGACTGAAAATTCCATCTAAATGAATATCAAGTCAAAAGGAACAAAAACAAATAAATGAAATAATTTTGGGAGGTGGTAATACTGTCATAAAAGTTGAGAAGATAAAAAATAAATCTGTGTCTGATGCAAGAAAACTTTATACACTTACTGAGTAAACCTTTTCAGGTCTTGACTGTGGCAGAAGCATGTTACATGCCAGCTGGAATAAAACATGCGTACGTTGGACTTCTTCGAAAGAACTACATGCCAGAATACTGTAAGTTCCAAGTATCCCATCTTGCCACACAACTAAGCCAACACTTTTCCCCTCAAGTCACTATTTTGTATCTAAGAGAAACATAAGTGTAAGAATGGAAGTGAGTCTGGTCTTAGCCAAATGTGAATGAGTGCTGTCTATTTCTTTAGGTCCTCATATGATTTCTATCACTTAGTATTAAGAGTGTCAACCAAATATTTAAGAATACTGATTGGAATGACAGACCTTCTTCTCACTTCAGAGACTATTCCTCTCAACTTTTGAACCTATCAAGAGTGTGGCAATAGTATCTGAAATGTTTGACACATGACAAAAATACAGACTATCTGTTTAGTTTTGTACAGCTCCATTTCTTATTTAAAGTTTTAAGAATAAGATAATTTTTAAAAGATGCTTTCTCCTTGCATGAAATTTTTAAAAGCAAGGTCTTTAAAAGACAAATGCACCAAGCACTGGATCATTCACCCAGTAATAGGGAATGTGAGTTGGGTTAGACCATCATGAGACAGGTTGGTTTTAATCTACTGATGGTGTGTTGTTGCAAAACAGATTCTCAGCTTTTGCATAGTCTGCAAATTTTAAATTCAACATTTCAGAAATTTCAGCCTTTGAAGCTAAGGGAAAAAGGATTAACAAGAATGTAAACATTCACTTCTACTCATTTCCACACTCAGACCTTTTGTCAGGTGTCACCCAAATGTGACTCTGTTGACTCACAAAGATCTGTACTTAACAGAAACTAGGAATCTAAATGTCTGTTCCTAAAAACACTCAGAAGCCTCACTCCAGAAGGTGGAATTGGTATCATTAGGTGACTACTTCCCACTCAAGTCCTGCCTTCAAGTACAGGACACTGCCTAGGATCACCATATGTGTAGCATTGGAAGACTATGTCCCTTCTTTTCTCTGGGAGCCTAAGGGAGCCTTAGGCCTCACTGAGTGATAGAGTTGATCTTCTTTGTCTATCTGAGTGGATTCAGTACATAGCTTCTGTGCAACAAGGCCTATTCAGAAGTCCAGACATCAGTTTTCAACAGACTAGGGGACTGAGGGGTTTTGGAGCTGTCCTGAAATTTAGAAATACCAGTTTCCAGTTTGCAAACATCAGTTAAATAGGCATTCATAGCTTGTGGGAGTTTGACCAGAATTTCTTGATAGGAGTGAAATATGGGCTCCAATCCCTGAGTTACCAAGCCTTGCAATGCCTTATTCAGCAGTGGTGCAGGAAAACAAAGCTGATTGACCTTATTCGAAATGACATGTAAAATAGCCATGGCAGTTAATTTTGCACAGACTCTTTTTGTACCATGTTTTGAGATTTTTGCCTTTGTATCTGTATTTATAGGAAGTCCTTTCAAAGACAATGCCAAATCAAAGAGATTTTTTTTATATATTAAGCTCTGATTACTATAGAGATTATAGTCATCTTTTGCTCCTTAATACAAAGACTTAGAATCTGCAACATGCAAAAACCATTTCTGCTATTAGAAACTGCTGCACTGCAACAACAGACCTCAAGTAATCAGAAAGTCTACCAGGTTCAAAAGACACCACATAAAAGCCGAGGTTTGATAAAAATTTCAACACTTTAGAATAAATTATCATTGGAGAGGATGGAAATGGAGATGTATTCTCCCTTACCTTCTCAATAAACATCTACAATAGATACATTTTCCTGTTGCAGAAAACGGAAGTGAATGTCAAAAATCTTTAACAGGGTAAAAGTTCAAGATTCGTTTCTTACTCTACTGATTTAAATTACACAGATGAATGAACTCCCTTATGCAACCTGCACAACAATAAAAGGACTTCTGTCTTGTCTTGGAGCTGCTCTGTGAGAACAGAGAGGTATCTAAGTATGCCCATTCTATAAATCTGGAAAAGGATGCTTCATCTAATGGAGTTTGAGACCTTATGTCATCCTTTGGCTCCTCTAGAAACAGGATTGATCATATAAACTCATTTTTTTTAATCCTTTGAATTTAGATTACTTGTTTTGTGCAGTAGCAAATTATTAAGAAACTACTAAATGTTTGGATCCTAAAATCACAAATAAAAGTAATTAGTCCAGCAATTTCTGTAAAAGTTGGATTTACATGTGAATTTAAGAAAAGGCATAATCACATGGAAATTTAGGAATGGGATTACAGATTCCAGTGTCCATCAAAGTGAAAAACCAACTCCCTTAAATTTAGCAGAAAGACTAGATGCTCTCAGTAGTAGGTGAAGGCAGGCTGAACTGGTTGTAAATGGGCTAAACTGTTGTCTTAATCATGCATTTTGTGAGATTATGCGGGTTTAGGATTTTATTGGTTTTCAGTGCCTCTAGTTTAAGCAACTTCCAAAGTAGAATGACAGTACTGTAAAATATTTATGGAAATTTTAATCAACACTTCACTCCAAACAATGTGCAAAACTGAGTTTTAAGAAATTTCTAGAATCTTTTGTATCTCTTCCTTTGTTGTTTTTTGATTGTTTTTTAATTCAAATACTGACAAGGTTGTTGAAGTCACAAATTACAAAGGTAAATTATACTAAATGGGGCTTATTTGGTTTGTCAGGCACATTTCTGATGCATTGTTTTTCAAGTACAGAAGACTGAAGGTACTCAGAGAGACAAATGAACATGTTTACATTAAGCCTTCTTTACCATTTTATCTTTAGATGAACTTTGAGTTGGTGTAAGAAACTTCAAAATGTTGCTGATGACAGAAATAAGGTATCTTCAAATGTTAAGTGCCTGAGCAATAGAAAGAGACAAAGAAAATTCAGACTGTTCTTTCTTTATTATCTCTGAATACCAGAGCAGGTATGCTGTTCCTATATAAAATAATGCATATTTTAAAGCAAGGGACAAAAAATAGGATTTTTCCCACGTAAATGATATGTGGGAATTTCTTTTCATTTACTGTGCTAATGCTCTCTAAAGTTCTTTTCAGTGTAGAGTAATGCTATGTAATATCTTCTGAAGCATGAATAATCAATGCTAATTAAATGTATTGTTTTTCAGTACTAAAAAAAAGAATCTTTATAGGAGATTCATATGACAATTTACTAAACATGGTACTTGACATCTGTACCAAAAGTAATTTATGTTTAGTGATTGGATGGATGGATGGATGGATGGATAGATAGATAGATAGATAGATAGATAGATAGATAGATAGATAGATAGATAGATGTATTAAACAATATAATTTCAAAGTGACTTTATGGGTTGAGACCTCAGGGACAGAAGTATATGTGTACTGGGTAAGACATAAGGTCCTTTTAGCTCAGCAACTTGTGTCTCGTATTGAATTACTGTATAACTAAACGATAGAGCACATCCTGGGGAACCTAAGAGAGTCTTACTGTGATGTGACTTTCTTAGACAGAAGTTTTATCTTAATGCTAAAAAAGTAGACGTACTGAAAAGGTGTCACAAAACAATTTTGCAGATGTTTACACAAAACTCTCTCACTTTTCAAAAAAGGTTTGTAGACTATGGGTCAGGTCTTCAGATAATCTAAGTCAAGCGGTTTAGTTTAACTGTGGGGTTTTTTTCTGAAAGTAGAAAGTAGAACTGGCCTGTTTTTCTCTCTACTTGTTGCCTACTTGTTTAATGGCTTGGCTTTTCAGACAACCAGACTGTATTCGAATGGAAAAATTAAGTCTGATCTGAATTCTCTTCCTAAGTTTTTTCATCCTCTTTAAAAACAACAACAAAAGAAAAATCATAAAAAAGTGTAAGGCAGAACTGCTTTTTGCTGTCACTTGAGTGCTACTATTTTTTCCTCATGCATACTAAAAAGGTCAGAAACTACTCCACTATTTTGAAAGAAAACAGATATTCAAGGTCATAAAAAAGTTAAAGTTCTGTAACTGTGTTGGTTTTGTACCTTTCAGCTGGGATTACAATCCAGAATGCATAGGGTCTAGAGTTACTTTTCCTGAACCAGCAGCTAAAAATGGGCTGGTGGTAATTACAAAGGAAGCAAATGTCAGGCACTTGATTCTGAAGATTTCTGTTAGCAACAGATCTTACCTAGGGAGAAGGGGAGTTGTGAGTTTTCCCAGCACAGTTGCAGAGAACTGAAAATTGTCCAGAAAAAATTCAAAGCTGAAGCAAGCAACAACAATCATTTTGTTTGAGTGAATGGTGGATGAGACACACAGATATCCACTGAAAATATAACTTTCTTGAAAATACCTGGCATCACTCACATGTGCATACCAGCATGTGTCACTGTGTAACTGACATTTTAAAGACAAGTCATAGATCCTGAGACTGCAAGAAATGACATGACTGTAAATGGATGCAAATTCATTGTGGGATTTTGCAATTGTGGGATTGTTTCATAGAAAATATTGTTTAAAATAAAAGAAAAAAAACCCAAGCATAGTGGAAAAGCATCAATGTCCAAATTAATAGCAGGTGACATTACCATTAAATAGTAATTAGTGAGCCTTGAATAACAGAAAGATCATATATTTTAAATTATAATTTCCTGAATTTAGGATTGGAATATGGGAATATTTTTCTATCGTTTGGGAGAGTCTGAGTAATGAACATGAGTGCTTGGGTCTTTAATGCTATGGACCCCATTCAGAGAGACATGGACAGAACCAGTGTGTTCTCATGCCATCACCTGGAGAACAGTCAGTACTCAAAGGACTACTTGGCACTGAGACAATACAGTTGTATGTTCATCAGCAAGTAATGGATCCTTCCCATTTATATTTCTGGTTTCTTTCTCGTAGTTTGTACTGTGGCTTTTAACAGAATTTGAATCTGGAGTGTAGGGGAGTGTCCTGGTTTGAGTGAGAACAGAACTAATTCTGTTCAGCGATTTTACTTTTCAGCTCAGTTCTTCTAACTAACTGCACTGTCTGAAGTTAGCAGCCTGTTTTCACAGGCAGTGTCTGCTTCTGGCAGTGATAAAACCCAATGTTTAGAGTTAGTACCAAGGATTGGTGTGCAGACCAAGGCCACTACTGGATCTTCTGTACCATGTTGGGAGTGCAGAAACTAAAAGGCCACACCTGAAGGGAGAAGCGGACAGGACAGATGACTCCAAACTGACCAACAGGATATTGCATCCCATATACGTCATAGTCAGTATAAAGCTGAGGAATCAGGAGAGTCTCACCCCCTCTTTGTCCTCTTGGCCTGTTTTGCCAGCTTTGCTCGGCCTGGCTTGGGTTCTTTTCCGATTTCTTCCTTGGATCAACTGAGGAGGACTCTGTCCGTTCTGTCTTCGATCCCAGTTGGTATGTTCCTGAACCCAGTACCAGAATCCAGCTCCTGAACACAGCTCCCATCTGCGGCAGGGCCCAGGCTGGGACTCTCCCAGTGCCTGCTCCACAGCATCAGTGGTGACAGTGATATAATTACCATGAGGAGGGTTGGGTTCGATACTCATTTTGTATATATTTGTGTATATTCACTTTTATTATTATTATTGTTTTCATTTTCCTTAAAGCTGTTCTAGCTTCCTTTTCTAATTGCTAAGTCTCTCTCCCTTATTCCTTTTCTCTTCCCCTCTGGGGAGGGAGGGGGTTTAACAGAGAGCATCTGTTATAGGTCTAAGGGGCCACCCTGACCCTAAACTGTGACAAGGAGGAAGTGGCAGATATTTATTATCCATTGATAGATATTTCATCAATCTAAAATGAAAGCCTTGAATGTGTGAATGTTCACTTTTGGTTATGGGCTATAGAAGAGAAAAAACATTCTTTTTAATTGCAATAGCTGGTCTGGGTTTTGAGATAGAGGGTGTATATATCCACTGTACTCCTGCAAATTAAAGAATTGCATTTTTTACCTTTGTATTCTTGCTACTGTACTCCAGTCCTTTTCCATATTTGTGTTACTCATTCAGTCTGGCACTTTTCTTACTTGGACAATTCTGACTGAGGTGATTTAGGAAAGAATTCAGGCATCATTGTTCTTGTGTGCTCCAGATGTTTGCAATAATGTACTACTGAAGTCAGTGCCAGCAGTAAAGGGATATTCCTCCACAGGAAATACTTGCATCTGACACCAATCAATATCTCTTCAGGGAGAAAAAGACACCAATTTGTTAGCTGACAGTTAACCAGTAAACAGAAAAGTAATCTTGCTAAAATTAGATTAAGTATATAACTTCCAGTAACTGAGTTTGAAAAAGAAGAGTAAGAAATGACTACTACAAATATTGCTTAGTGATTACTGCAGAAACATATTTAGACATTACTATCCTTTTAGTCTTACCACATGTTTGCTTTTCAGTTTTAAGAGAAAAAAAAAAAGACAACCTTCTACTCTTCCCAAGCAGTTCTGAAGCATGTATTCAACAGAGAAAAAAAAAGTATTTTATCTTCCATTATTCTTACACTTCAAAAGCATTTTGAAGGATATTTGCAAAAAAGATACCATAAGCAAGGTATAATAGTGTTTTTCCATTCTTGACTTATTTCCTATTTACTTTTTGTCATATATAACATTCTATCAATTTGCATTAAGACAGCCATTTTTGTTAATTCTCTCCACCAAAAGAACAGGCATTGAATCAAGTGTTTACTGTGAGGGCAGTAAACATCCTTCAAGGATATGTATGCATATAGTTCAGTTTTCTTATTCTCACACATTAAATGAGATTTTTTTTTTTCTTGCCTATCCAGTGAGTGATTGACAATCAAAGCACTGCACAGAGAATTATTTACACAATGTTACAAGCCATTGTATAATATGAATGGGCAAAGTTCACATAACTTGGATAAAGTTCATAATATCACATCACGTGTAGGTACTTGTATTCTGACTGAGTTGGGTTTTATTATCCTGTCTTACTAAATCCATAGTCTGTGCTCTTTTGTGTTTTGCACTGAAAACTGAATGTTTGTTAAGTTTAAAAAAGTCACAGATATAACTCATACACATATTTTTTTAGTAAGATGCTCAATTTCTTCAGGTACTGCAGAAAATAAATTATTTCCCTTGTGTACTTTTCAGAGCTTTTGACACTTTTGGAGAAACACCACTAATTAAAATTGGACAGAAAAAAGCCCACTGCAATTTAGTGCCCAGGGAGTATCCCAGATGGAGAATGGTTCATTTGCTATCATTGTTTTACAAGTCACTGAGGAAGGCTGATAGAACACAAGTGGTTCAAAGAGGACTTGGTTTCAGCAAATTTATCCTTCAACTAGGTGGTATTTTTTATTTCCCTGTGAAGCAGCAATAAGTCTTTGGCCTTTGCATTCCAATACAGATTTTTCTTTGTACTGTGTAAACTAATGTGACACTCCATCCTGAGCAGATTGATGGAATTGAACATGACTTATGCATGGGAGACATTTTATTCATATTTAATAGCTAAATTCTTTCATGTATTTTTTAAGTTAGGCCAAAATAACTAAGTGATTTCTTTCTAGAACATCACTCAACAAAGTATTTACCAGATAAGAAAAGTAATTTCTATTGCCAACCTGATTATACAAATTACAAACAACAGAGAATGAAAATAGATTTGGATACCATAAAACTCTGTTCTACTTTTACTTCTAAAGGAGAATAACATACTCCATACAATAACATACAGACCATCTCTAGGTGAGCCTGTCTCAGCAGGGGGGTTGAACTACATGATTTCCAGAGGTCCCTTAATCTCTGTCAAATACTAATGACTTGAGGGAAGTGGGATGTAGTTCTACATATATAATTTGGAAAGTGGGATGCAAGTTCTACTTATATTTGGAAAGTGCTCATTAGGTTTCTATTTTCATAGAGAATAAGTATGAAAGTTTTATAGTTCTGTATCAGCCCCTCCCAAGTATGTAAGCATTTTTGGCTTATTTTTGGTATAATATTGTGGGTTTATGCTTTTGTTTACTTGTTTATTGTGTGGGGTTTTTTAATTTTTTTTAATTTTTTTCTTTATTTTAATAAGGGAGAAGTGAATAAATTTAAAAGTAGTTACATTTTGGTATTTCTGATATGATTGGTCTGACTGATTCTCATGAAAAAATATTTCTGTGATTCTTGTCCATTTTATGATTACTCATCATTTCCTGCATAGTTTCCAACTCTCTTTTTGGCCCCCCCCAAAAAATAAATAGCATAAATAAAACAGCATGATAAAATCACTGTTTTGTGTGTGTGTGTCCAGTTCATTCTACTTGTAAGACTGCACTGACAAGATATTTTTTTCCAAAAGGAAAAGTGCTATCTACTAAATCACAAAAGCACAATTTTGCAGCATAATGGGAGATTTTCCTGAGATGTCTTTTCCAATTACTGATCAGACCAAAACTGACTCAATTTGTGAGTTTTAATGAGATCACAGCTGGCAATGGTATAGTGGAGTGTCACATTACTTCACTAAGTATTCATTTAATGTGCATTTTATTTTTGTTTGGGTGCTTTTTTCTGGATTAAAAAGTGTTAGTGGAAGATTAGTGAACTTGCACGTTGAAGGTCTAAAGCTTTTACTTCCAAAATAAATTTCTCCCACAAGATTTGTGGGAAGGCTTCTTGTTCATCTTTTGCATCTTCTTAACAGCCTACAAAGGTCAGACTTTCAGTAAGGTGTTACTCTCTTTTTCCTGATTAGACACTTAAGTTTTGTTGAAGGTACAGAATCGCAGAATCACAGAATGATAGGAGTTGGAAGGGATCTCTGGAGATGATCTAGTCCAACAGCCCTTACAGAGCAGCTTCACCTAGAACAGGTTACACAGGATCACCTTCAGGCATGTTTTGAATGTCTCCAGAGACAGAGACACCACCACCTCTCTAGGCATCCTGTTCCAGTGCTCTGCCACCCTTTAAAGAATGAAGTTCCTCCTCATGTGTAGATGGAACTTCCTATGTTCAAGTTTGTGCCCATTACCTCTTGTATTGTCAATGGGCACCACTGAAAAAAAGACATCTCACCCTTCTGGCACCCACCCTTTGAAGTATTTATAAGCATTGATAAGATCCCCTCCCAGTCTTCTCCAGACTAAAAATACTCAACCCCCTCAGCCTTTCCTCATGAGATGTTCTAGTCCCCTAATCATCTTTGTAGCCCTTTCCTGTACTGTCTCCAGCAGTTCCCTGTTCTAGAACTGGGGAGACCAGAACTTGACACACTACTCTAGATGTGGTCTCACCAGCACAGAGTAGAGAGGGAGGATAACTTCCCTCAACCTGCTTGTCACAATCGTATTGATTCACCCTGGGATGCCATTGGCTTTCTTGGGTACAAGGGCACACTGCTGGCTCATGGTTAACTTGTCCACCAGGACTCCTAGATCTTTTTCCATAGAGCTGCTTTCCAGCAGGTCAGCCCCTAACCTGTACTGATATATGGAGTTATTCCTCTCTAGGTGCAGTACCCTACACTCGCCCTTGTTGAATTTCATAAGGTTTCTCTCTGAACAACTCTCCAGCCTGCCCAGAACTTGCTGAATGGCAGTGCAGCCTTCTGGTGTGTCAGCCACCCCTCTCAGTTTTGTGTCATCAGCAAACTTGCTGACAGTGCATTTCGTCCCTTCATCCAGGTCATTGATGAACATATTGAATAGGACCCAACCCAGTACTGACTCCTGGAGAACACCAATTGTTAAGGGCTGTCCTGGTTTGAGTTAGAATAATTCTGTTCACTGCTTTTACTTTTCAGCTCAGTTCTTCTAACCAAATGCACCATTGTGCATGTTTAGAGTTACTATCACATATTGGTATGCAGACAAACGTCAGTGATAGATCTTGTGTACCACACTGAGGAGTGCAAAAAGTAAAAGGCCATACCTGAAGGGAGGAGTAGACATGACAGGCCACCCTAAACTGACCAGTGGGGTATTCCATCCCATATATACCATATTCAGTATAAAGCTGATTGATAATGAGGGCCAAGCTCTCTTCATAGAATCATAGATAGAATCATAGAATCATAGAATCAATCATAGAATCATAGAACAGTTTCAGCTGGAAGAGACCTCCAAGATCATCAAGTCCAACCTTATTCCTAGACATACCAAAAACCACTAAACCATGTCCCTAAACACAATATCAACTGGCTCTTAAACACCTCCAGGGACGGTGACTCCACCACTTCCCTGGGCAGGCCATTCCAATACCTGACAACCCTTTCTGGAAAGAAATGTTTCCTAATGTCCAGCCTGAACCTTCCCTGCTTCAAATTCAGGCCATTTCCTCTTCTTCTGTCACTTGTCACCAGGGAGAACAGACCAACTCCCACCTCACTACAACTTCCCTTCAGGTAGTTGTAGAGGTCAATAAGATCTCCACTCAGCCTTTTTTTCTCAAGGCTAAATAGACCCAGATTCTTCAGCTTTTCCTCATAAGTGGTGATGGTAAAGTAATTGCCATCAGGGAGGTTGACTTTGATACTGGTTTTACATATATTCTATTATTATTGTTATTATTTTCATTTTCATTAAAGTTTTCCAACACATAACTCTCTCTCCCTTATTCCCTCTCTCTTCCTCTTTGAGGAGAAAAAAGGGTTAACAGAGAGTGTCTTTTATAGGTCTAGTGGACAGTCCTGACCCTAAAACTTTACACAGGCCACCAACTAGACTCTGTGCACCTGATAACAATCCTCTGAGCTCTATCTTTCAGGAAGTTTTCAATCAACCCCCCTGACGCTGACAGATTCACTGAATCCACACTTCCTAAGCTTGCCTATGAGGCAGACAAAAGATTTCAAGAAGAAAAAATTGATAAAACACTGAAAAATAACATTTACTTGCAGAGCCATAAGCAAAAGAAATAGAACAACTGGCAGATAACTTTGCTATGGCACACTAGATATTAGTCAATCAAGATGTGGTTTAGCATGGTATAACAAAGTTTTGAAGGCTTAGAATTGCTTTCAGGGAGCTGTCAGTTTTTTTCAGGGACATGTAGTAAATACTTAGATTAATACAAAATATCAGCCACTATATAATCCTGCATAGCTTTTAGAAGAATGTCATGGCAAAAGTGGAGAGATTTGTGAAGTGGGCACAATTTATATCTTCAGAAGTTTGGGAAGTCTCCAAACATTGTCACAGGATTAAGGAGTTTGGATTACTATAGGATTATGAGTAAAGTCTTGTCATGACTTAAAACTAACTGATGAGATAGAACAGAAATCAATTTTCTCTTCTTAAAGTAAAAATACTTAGCAGTGAGAAGTGCCAAGGCCTTATACAGAGGTGATAAAAAGTAAGCAACTGTATAGGAAAAATATCTAATCATGAATACTCAATTAGACTAGACATAATTTAGAGGGTGTGTCGCAAATGTGGTAGTAATTTTGTGACAATGTTGATGATTTCTGCAGAAGTGTAATAAAAAACACCCCTTATCTATTTAGGTCATACTAGGTAAAGGTATGTACAGTATACTGTTACATGGTATCCTTAACTTCTGTTGGAAAATAGGCTTTTTTCTCTACTTATAATCTGCATATGTGCTGGCTTCTGTACATGTAATTTCACTGATAGCTTTTCACGATTTTTTTTTTTTTTTCTGGTTGTACAATGCCTTTGAGGAATAGTGTTTGAACATACAGAACTTACCCAATTTACTTACTCAAACTTACTTGTATTAAAACATACTCAATAACTTGTTGGCTGCTTTCATCCTAAATTAGTGGTGGCTGCAGTTTGGAAATTCAGACTGTATTACTTAGCTAGCTTCAAAAGTCATATGATGTTGTTGCTCATACAGAAATAGTTAAGCAAAAATAACCAGCAGGAACGTTTTTTAAAATTCTGTGTTGGAAGATCTTTTGCATTAGTGAGATGAAAAATATCTACAATGAGACTTGAGGTAAGTCAAAAGGAAACACATAGACTCTTCTTGAACATGGCCTCTTTGAAATTGTTTAAAAGGTCTGTGAGACACTTGGGAAAAAATCCCAAACAACATATTTCCACTAAAAAAATATTTCAGCCAAACACCACAGGTCTTGCAGTGACAAAAAGTGGAAAGATAATTCCACCTAATCCAAGACAGTAAGAGGTGGTGCCGGGCCCTTTCTATTCATATCCCGGTCCCACACCCTTCCCAGAGACAAACTGTCATCAAGTGAGATTTTTAGCTTGTGCAGATGCAGTGCTCTGGGCAAGGTTCCTGCTTTTCTCTTCCTGTTTTAGATAGGTTAAAATGCCTCAGGCTGCCAAAACTCTCAAAAGCATTTACAACATCAAAGTCAGTTGCAACCACGTAGGGCGACCCTCAAAGCAGAGCTGGCTGCATGCCCTCTTTTTGCTGTTCACAGCTAGTAGGAGGTAGAAAGAGCTAAAACAATTCCTTTTACCTGAATGTGCCAGCTTTTTGCAGTAAAATGAAAAACCACCAGAGGTGAGCAGTATCTAACAATCTCTTAAATTTGCCCCACAAATGGATCTCTGAATAACGGTAGGGAAAGTGTGTTCAAAGGCAGTACTGACCTCTACTTCATAGAAAGAGTCAGGTAGCATATAAAAGCTATTCTGGCTCATGTGCCATTTTATTTCTGTCCGATGAGAGGCACAACCTTTACTTCCCGACTAGAGCTGGGTCAACTGATCACTGTGTTTGCAGGGCAGTATGTAGGGGTAGGCACAGCCAGTGCCTGCCTTTTACCAATTCGGTGGTATTTAAAAAACATTGTCCCTCCTATATCCTCCTTAGAGGAGTAAAGTTCAAAATGAGCACGGTGCACGTCAGAGGAGCCTGAACGGTCACCTTACAGTGCAGACGTGTGCCAGCGTCACCTCCCAGTTATGAGTTTT
>WTSP01003070.1:4259-29267 GCA_025331215.1 Actenoides lindsayi
GTTCGATACTGGTCTTGTATATATTTGTATATATTCCATTTCTATAATTATTAATTTCATTGTCATTAAAGCTGTTCTAGTTTCCTTTTCTAATCGCTGAGTCTCTCTCCCTTCTTCCCTTTCTCTTCCCCTTTGGGGAGGGAGGGGAGTTAACAGAGAGCGTCTGTTATAGGTCTAAGGGGCTGCCCTGACCCTAAACCCTGACATTGCCCAAGTCTTCTTATGAAGACAGTTGACCACTAGTGAAAAAAGAAATCCCTGGAAAGAGGAGCAGCCAGTCTCAGTGCCACCAGTGCTCACTTAACAGCCAGTTAACAAGTCAGGAAAAGCTAAAATTAATTCAACTCAATATATTAGCTAGTGATATTTTACTTTTAAGCTTTTTAACTTTTACTTCTTTTTTAACCTCATTAAAGCTCACCCTTCTGGAGAGCAGTGACATAGTCCAACTGGGTTCACATCTTTTACAAAACAGCACTATCCAGGCCCCTTTAAACTAATTTAACTCTCTCTACACCAAAAGCAACAACGCCATCAAACTCGTACTGCCCTTTCCCTGCCTTGCAGGGTTTCTGTAAGGTAAGAACATGGGTCGTTTTGCTCCGATGTGGAACAAACCAACCAGCCAAACACTGAGCACCATGTCCATGGGAAAGCTGTGAGGGTGGTGACAGCTCCAGCAGTTCTGCTGTTTGCTTGAATACTGGTCTACTTAGCAATCCAGGGGGTAGTGACCGTTTGAAGACCTAAGTGGTCTTAGCCTGGAGGAGAAAGTGGGGCTGGAAGCTGAGTCAGCATGAAAGGGAGCTAGAACTGCTGCTCCCAGTGACGAGAGCACCAGCCTTCTCAACCACCACCCCTTTCTGCGGCAGGGAAGAGGCAGAGCCCTACCAGGGGGGGACCAAACCACCTCAGCACAGCTGGGTTTTGCTCAGCTCGGCCGTTCCCACCTCTCCCTGCACAGCTTTGAGGGCTCAAGGTGCAGCCTGAGGAGGTGCTTGTGCAACAACACCCAGTGCCCTTGGGCAGTGACGCAGCCCACGCTGCTCTGGCTGCTTATCGCTGCTTTCCCCTCGCCCCATCCAGCAGCCACCACTCCCTCAGACCCACCAGAGCACCCTCAAAATAATCACACCAGCTTAACGACGATAAACACGCCAACTTCTCCAGCCTGGCTTGTTTTTGACAGAACCAAGACCTTGGATCTTAAACCTGAAGCAAAACAACAGATGCTGAATTTGTCTACAATTTGCTTTTCTAAAGCCTCACCCCTACGTTAAATTTTATGCTGTAACTAATGCACGTATAGCTCAAATAACTCTGTTTTAAGAGGAGCAGGCTGTCCAGAATTCATGGCAAATGCCTTTTCTGACAGAGCAGCAACAGCACCTCTGCTCTCCAGAAGCCCTAAGAAGGCCCAGCACAGGAACACATTTACAGCCACCAGTAACAGCCCATTTCACCTGCCTGCTCCTGTGAACAGACACCCAGCCGGGGAACACGAACAACCACCACTGTCTCTTGGTGCCCACAGCAAGACTGCAACGACAGAGCACCCGCACTTGCAGCACTTTGCCCATCAGAGCACTGGCTGCCCAGATGCTCTCTCAAAGGCTGGGGATGAAAGGGCAGAGCCAGCTTCTCGCAGACTCACCAACCCACCCCCTGCAGAGATCTGAGGATTGTATATTAAGGGAAACAATGAGGAAGCAGAAAAGGGAAAAGAGAAGACGGGCTGTATGTCATGGTTCAAGTGGGGATGGATGAAGCCCAGGCGCTGAGTACTATCCAATAATGAATCTCTGAAGGAGTTTGGATGTTTATTGTCTCCAAGTTATTGCTAATATAAAAAGCAACACAAAATTGTACAGTTTTGACTGGCTCTACTTGCCCTTTCTTTGCTGAAGGAGCAGCAAGGTGGTGTTCCCAAAGGCTCCTCCTTTGGGGTGAAATGGGCAAGCTTCAGGAGGCGGAGAGCATCTTCCAGACCGTCTGATCATTACTGGTCAGTGGAGTGCTCCGAGCTGCCACTCGAGTGAGCTGTGCCCAGCAAACATTCCTGTACAAATTTAGTCCTGTTGTTTCTGCCGGTTATGGCAGAGAGCTGCTGCTGCTGGCATTAGTAACAGCCGCCTAAGTGTGCTCATCTACCCAAAGGCACTAACCTCGAGTGACCCGGGCCCAGGAGGAGCGATAATTAACCTCCCTTGTTCCTTCAAACCGTGGCTTTGGTGCTGAACCCCAAATGCTTCCAGCACATCTACTGAAGCTCTCCTGCATCTTATCACAAAGATGGAACGGCTGCACACAACACTTGTTTGCCATGGCTCGTGCTTCAAAAGCAGCAATTAAAAGGTACAGCAATATGTAGGACTCTTCCCCCCCCCCCCCCCGAAGCCATCCCACCTTGTTTTTTGAGCTATATCCTGTCCGGACACAACTTGCTCCTCGGCAGCCTAAAAACACACTGTCGCCCTCTGCCTGCCCCTGATGAGGGCTGCAGGGCACACCAAAGCACGAGAAACCAAACGCAGGCAACGCAGGGCTCGGTCTCAGAGGGAAATAAGGAAGAAGCAGGGGAAAAATCTGCAAGTCTGGGGCAGAAGGCATGCAGAGCAAGGGGGCTCGCCCCAGATTAACTGCAGGGTCCAGCAAAGAAGCACGGCGCTGGGGTCACAGCACCAGTGCCATCTCAAATGACGCCTATTTACTGCTTAGGCCACACCACGGGAAGACAGGGAATATGTAAGGGAACATATGCAACTGAAGTAATTGCAAAACAGTAAGATTTCACAAATAAAACAGTCAGCATTTATTGTTGTATTACAAAACACTTTGTATTTTGGCAATATTTTACAGTTTATCCTTTTCCTTCTCAGGGCCTGTTGAAAAGGTTGAATGAGGGGGGAAGAAAAGAGGAAAATGTTGAAACCAAGATTAAATTTCAATGTCTTGCTTAAAAAAAAAAATCCTCCCAAACCACCCCAGTCCCTCCCACCAAAATAAAAATCTAGTTTCACTCAATTCCACTATCCAAAGAGGCCATGGGTGAAGCGGCAGGCAAAACTCTGGCAATTTCACTATCAAATGCATCAAGAAGACAAACAAAACATTCACAGTGGTCTTCAGTACGGTCTGTTCCGTTGGTCATTTCTGAAATCGTTTCTGAAAGGGAAATAAAACGTTATGAGGAATCTCTTCAGCAAGTAACAAACAGTCCCTGCAGTCGACCATCCCCCCCGTTGTGTGTGCACAGACGCCACTCTACCAACTCTTCAGCCAGGCCAGGGCAAAGCCAGTACTCACCTCCCTCCCATTTTACCACCATAGCCACCTCCCCGGTCACCGCCTCGGCCACCACGCCCTCGGTAGCCTCTTTCTCCTCCATAGCCACCTCTGCCACGAAAATCTGGGGGAAAATGCAAACCACATCAGCCGGGGTTTTCGAAAGGCTGCAAATGTCAGAAACACTTCTTTCTAACAGTTCAGAAGGGACACGTGTTTTCACACACCTCCTGATGGTCGTGAGTCTTCTGGTCTGGGCTCACCACACTGGTTGCAGGAATTCCTGCGAGCGAAGTTCATATTACCACAGGCCCTAGAAAAGACAAGGACCCCCCAGACTGAGCTGCTAAGAAACTCAGAGAGCATACATGAACCACCACTGCCCAATTAAAATGACACTTACGGGTTAGGACAAACCCAATCACCATTTTTGGGTTCCCCACTTCTACCCTGGAAGCCCCCACCTCTTCCATATCCACCTCGCGAACCTGTAGACAAAATTATAATCACAATGAAGGAGGGGAAGTGTCTGTGACCTACAACATCAGAAACATTCATGAAGGACTGTCACTGCCTGCAGAGCCCAAGCGACAAACAGACTTTTCAGGTGGAAGAAAAAGTGTTTCATGTAAATATATCCCTCCTTGGAAGTCTCTGAAGCTACACTAGGAACTCTGAAAGCAGCAGGGAGTGACAATGACAAACAATGGTACCGCTGCAGAGTTTAGCGCTGACTAGCTGATCTACTGCTAGCTATGAGAGCCACCAGGCTTGGGCAAGTGGCAACAAGAGTTCCAGCCACTACCGAATCTCAACAGCATCCCATGTCCCAAACTTCCTGTATCTGCCCAGCCAAAACCCTCATGGTCATACGGACAGATTTAGAACCTAGGCAGATGGGAAGAGTAAGCAGCAAGGAGAGCACATGGTGGCCAGAAAAGTAATTGCTCCACCACATGTTTTTTTTATAAATCCTTTTTCAGCAGTAAAAGGAAACTTAATCTGTTGGAATTGCCAACGGGTAACTATAAACCCACAAGGTGAAATAATAAACTTTCATGAAGATTTAACAGTATGTAATATCAATCACTTATAGCCAGACTTAGCCACAGAGCAAAAATTTAACAGAAAAGGAACCTCTCTGGATTAACACCAGGATAGACCTGACACAGGCACAGGGGCAACACAGTTCCTGCTTTCTGCATTGAAAATATAAAGAACTTTTATACCAACTGAAGTTTTTGAAGAATCGTATTTTATCAGTGCACAAAACTGCCTGATTTAAGAACTACAATTTCTTGAGAACCACCTGCATGCCTCCTGTAAAATGGTAATTAATGTCCAGCGACTACTGAAAAAAAAAGTACCATGCAGAGAATCAGGGAGAACATCACCTACTTAATTAAAGGCATCAGACATCCAACTGCTGCTCTAAGTCAGTGGCAGTTGAACAATTTACCCTGTTTAATACTACCTGGAAACACCAGGAGTATCTCCAGGCTTTGCTGTAAGCAGCAAAGACTCTCCGGGAACTCACACCTAGTGTGTGGAACCTGCACAGCCTCAACATCATTGTTACAATGGCTCTTTAACAGCGCTGCCCAGACGCCATCTGGAGACTGTCCAGTTGGAAAGGAAAGCAGAAACGCTGTGCTGTGCAAACCAGATTACAGACTTCAGTTTACTTAACTTGGTTCAATCTCTATTACTCCCTTTCAGGGCAGAATCCCAAAGGCCCCTATACTTTGATAAATCACTGCTTCAGAGTCAACTTCTCTTTTATAAGCCAATAGTAGTTAAGAAGCATCTAACTCTGCAAAACCAAGGATCCTACAGATTGTAGTCCCACCTCGACGTCCGCCACCTCCACCTCCTCTCATGAATTCAGGCCTTCTAGTTGCAAAAGAAACTTTGATAACATTGCCATTGAATTCTTTTCCTGTGGGAAGACAGAAAGTGAGAAAGATCAACATAGTTCCAAACACCACAGCAGCGAGTTCAGAAGAGCAAAGCAATTTGCGCACGCAGGCTGAATACAAAGCTCGTAAGACACAGGGAGGCTGCAGGAGATGGTCTATTTTTGAAAGCACTGGTCCAAATGCCAGCTGGCAAACACCGAGGCACTTGCCAGGTTCTCCACAAAGCCACAGACATCTCTCAGTTTAAATGAGATCTCCAAGTAGCAATTTAACTAGACACATAAGAACGTTTAAAAGATTTTTGGCCGTGTCCATGGACAAGTAGTTCAGGTGTTTAAACTCTGTATTTCCCCCAAGTCAGGCAAGGTGGCTTTTGTACAATTCAACAGCCGGCACAAAGACAAAACACTCCTGAAGTAACTGAAACACGTGAGCTTTTTCAGTACAGACTCTCAGCTCTTCATAGATAAAGATTCACCACAGAACAAAGAGGACTGCACCTGTGCCTCATGTCCTATTTGCTTTACCCTTCTAAAGAAAAGGGTACAGCATTTTATTAGCAAAATATAGACCACCAAATAGCACGCCGTGCCAGATCGTTTGCATGCTATCATTTCACACCAGATCCAGAGTATGTACTTTTGTTTCTACCCAGTATTATTAAACCTCACGAGGTCACGAGAGCAGGCACTTCCCCTCCTCCTTCCAAATCTACTACTACAAAAAAGCATCGCTGCACTTCCTGCATCGAGTCTGAACAGTTTTGTATCAATGCGTTTCTGGGATCTGCTCTCTTCCTCCACTGAACCATAATTTAAACCCACTGAGTAGACACAAAGCACTTGGCACAAGACTGCCACAGCCACTGCCCAACTCCAGAAATGCCACCACAACACGAGCGGCATCACAGCACCACTGCAGGAAACCCCTCCAGCTGCTAACTCAGGTTACAGCTCTACGGGGCTGAACAGGGTACACTCTCCCCAGTGACAGGAACACCCTCTCTCATACCTGGTGCACGGATGACTGAGGTACAGCAGCAAACCCAAACAGTTACATTACACATTTTTGTTCTTAATCACTAGCTGCTGTTCCACCAAATGAGAGAGAAAGCCCGGACACACAAAATACCGTGAAATAGAAGTCTCTGTTAAAAAAAACCCCAAACAACAAAACCAAAACCCAAACAAAATGCAGCATGGCTTTATTGATTTGCTTTTTCTACTGCTTGTTACAAAAGAAGAGGTATTTTCACCCACCGTCAAACCAGTCAATTGCTGCTTTAGCAGAAGGAGGGTCATCAAAAGACACCGTTGCTTCTCCCTTGGGTTTGCCAGTATCCTTATCTGTATAAAGATTTATCATGGGTTTGCCAGTCTTTTTGTTGGTCTGAAAAGAAAGGTTGTACAGTTGGCATAGGAGAAATAATGGGAAATCTGGTTCATAACATAAACAGCGACAGCTAAGTATCATGAGAAAGAAGATTCTCTTGGTGCTAGCATGCAGAAAAAGATGCTTTTGACTGAGGGATACGGACCGCTTGTTCTCTCCATGAAGTAATGACGGACCTAGTTTTAGCAAAGAGATGAGGTCTAGTCCAAGAAGCCCTAATTCAGAATTGCAGAAACAGAAGAAACAGCCACAGAACACAAAACATGAAGTATGAGGGTGGTACAACGGCCAGCGTCAGTGTTAAGGGATAAGAAGTCTAAAGAGGAGATACAAAGCAATGTATATGTCACTAGAAAAAAAAGCTGCTAGTGTTGCCAGCTTACAAATGAGCTGTCATCTGGGAACCAAGATAAAAATACTATCTACAGCTGCTGGGGAGCCAGAGCAAGCATCTGCCTTGAATGATACCAGCACACTTCCAACACACCGGCTCCACAAGTTCTCTTCCTACCAAGGATTTCTTATTCCACGTACCTTTATAATACCAATTTGTTTGAAGTAGTCTGCCACTTGATCTGTTGACACATCCTCTCCAAGTCCTTGCACAAAAATAGTGTTGTTGTCAGAGTTGTCAGACTCTGAATCTAGGAAAAAACAAGCTACGTTAACCGCGTGTGTTTGTGGTAGCAACAGAAGCAACGCTTTAAGCTCAGGTCTGTGCTGCCCAGTAACAAACCCTCACATCCCAAAGACGCCTTGCGCGAAGAAAGGCTGCAGAGAGCATGATGTTGAAGGTAACACCACCAACACGCGTGGCACGCGCAGCACCTCCAGATGCTGCGGCAGCTCCGGGACCGGACACGGTCACCAGCCGGCCAGCTCGCTGCCCGCTCACTGCCCCACGCTGCCAGCTCTCTGCCCCCTCACTGTCCCACGCTGCCAGCTCGCTGCCCCCTCACTGCCCCACGCCGCCAGCATGCTGCCCGCTCGCTGCCCCACGCCCGTCCAAGCGCTGGACGTTTGAAATGGCACGAGTTCAGCAGAAGTGCTACGGCAGTGGGAGCAACTGTTTGGCTCGGGCAGATCCAAGGCTCAGCAAATTCTTACTTGCCGTATGAAAAGACGTCCAAAAATTCACACACACTTTAATAAAACAGATTTCTTTCAAGGAGGACAAGCTTTAGCTACATTTCTCTCGAGCCATGGGAACTGCAGTCACATCCATTTTCCTAGACATACATTGTAAAAGCAATGACCTAAGAGCTACAATCCACTCCCACCCACTGCTTGTTTTCTTACCAGCATCTGATCTCGGTCCATAATCCCTCTGACCTATGAAATGGGGTTTTTACAAAAAAAAAAGAAGAAAAAGAAAAAAAAGAAAAAGAAAAAAAAAGAAAAAGAAAAAAAAGACTATTTTTAGTAAAACATTTTCACGTGACTTTTTTTAGACAAGAAAATATTTAAAGTATGCATGTAAGGCATCTTAAGATCTAAAACATTAACCAGAGATTTAGAGAATATTTAGATTAAAACGTTCAACAGAAGGTGTCTGTAGGACGTTAACATGTTCTTTAACGTGCAGCATGGGGCAGGTGCCACACTGATGCTATGCTGGTGTTAGCTTGCAAATGCTGGTTGTCAGATCAAGCAGTTTACCACTTTTTTTTTTTTTTTTTAAAAACACCTCTAGTACCTTTCTAAGAAGCATTTGTAACAAAACAATTTACAAAAAGAAAAGAAATAAAAAGTTCCGGTGAACGTCACTGTCTCCACAAATTCTTTCATGCAATTTGACAAAGTAGGAATCCAGTTTACTGTAAAAGTTGGGCTATTAAAACTCATGAACACACCAGCCTCACCAAAACGCTACAATGCTTCTACTAGATAGCAACAAGATATTGGTGGCTTTTAGATTTATAAAGAATTTCCACTGAAACATTTTTGGATACTCGGCACTTACCACCGTAATTTTTGAAGCCACCACGGTCACCACCACTGCAGAGGAAAAATTGAAGAAATGATTTCTTCCTTAAGTCTCTACGAGCTGAGCCCAAGGCTCAATCTACAGTTAACTGATCACAAGTTGAGAGTTACTGTCTGGCAGCTAAAGCACCATCTCTACGTTCTCACTACTCATTCATGTTCAGGGATTAATTACATGAAAGTGAATAATCTCACAGGGTCCTGCACTGGAGAGGAGGAGCCCTAAGGAGGGTCTTAAACTAACCCCCACACACATTGTTGTTTCAATACTTTCTCCCATCCCACAAAGCCAAAATGACTGCTATTAAAACCTGGGGTTTAAAACATGAAACATTAATTTCATGAAGGTTAATGGGCTTTAACTGTAGATGTAATTGCTACTTTGGAATAATTGGTACTTCGGTACTATCCTAGAAGTAAGAAGAGCTAGTTAATGAACTTCCATTGATATGCATTTATCTATCTGGGACAAATGAGCAGCAGCAGCCATTCTCTGAGGAAGGGTCTGTGGGGACCTACTGTCCTGTGAGCACTTGGCATTACAGAGAAGGTGTGTGTATGTGAGCTTCAAAAGCAGAGGCGTGGAGTTTTATTTCATTCATTCTGAAACCTGTGGCACAAAATGTAGACCAAGTTAAGAAATTACACACATCAATTTTCAAAGGGTAGAAGGGGGTTTTCAACAGGATGTTATGCCTCCAATTACGTGCATGAAAATAAACCCTCACTCTTTTCAGGGTAAATGTTTGCAGTAGAAGGATTTTCCACAACAACATCAAGTGCATCCGTGTTATGAACATCGTCAACATTCCAAACCTTCAGGAAAAATACAACTCTTAGAAAGTCAGCAACCAAGGGTCAGAAAGGCTGTCTCACACTGCCACGTCCAGCTCCCTGCCTGTGACACAGCTGCCACCTGGCAAGCTCCACGCTCCAGAGCTGAGGCACAGGCAGGGTGAGGCCAAACCCTGCTGCCGAGGGCCGGCTCTGGCTCTGGAGCTGCTGCACCAGCACGAGCAGCCTCTTTGCCAACATTCTTTACGGCTAGAAGCCACCGCGGGCTTTGATTCAATCTATCTGCCAACACCTCAGAGCCCAGATGTGGGACATGGAATTGGGGAGCAACTTCTTTGGCACTCTGTATACCCCTTTTCTGTTACAGCAAATGCCAAGTCACGGGTGGCAGGTACTGCTTCCTTATCACTGACGAGAGAGAATCTGCCCAGAGCGAGGGAGAAAAACAGAAATAAGGTTTCAACAGGTAATATCAAAACTGGATTGAGAAACATTCTTTGAAGGGTGACGGACACTCTGTGACATTACATATAAGGAGCATTAGATGTTTGTCACAACAGGCTAGCACTTTTACTGGGACCCTTCTTAAAATTCATTTTTGCTGCAGATTTTCAATTGCTTCTCCACAGAAAAAAATAAATCTGAATGCTAAATTGCAGTGTCATTTACTTTTAAGTAATTCATTCTGCTTATTAAAGAAGGAAAATGAATGGATTTTACATGAACATCAGAGGTGGTCTTTACTCAAGGCTGGTTATTTTTTTGAGGACTGACAGTAAGAACACAATGGTGATCATAAAATTTACTATATATATATATATCTCTATATCTATCTCTTTCTGACACCTCCCATTCACTTCAGCTACCAAAAAACCCCTTCATTATCACAACAATTTTCAGTAGAATGCCTGCTCTTCTAGGATTTTAACAGACAAACAGGAGTGAATACATCAACCATGGAAATGTTATCAAAGTTTTCCAACCCTAGAATATGGTCCCAGTTCATGAGGACACCACCACCCTGAATGTGTTTTCTGATTTGAAAGCACAACAATAGCAGAGACATAAATCAGAAAAACCCAACAATCTAAAGACATAAAGAAAGCAATTTTATGATTAACACAGCCAGGATTTCACAGGAAGTGAAAATTTCGCTAAGATGCTGGGGCAAAAATGTGTGAATCACAATTCTGAGAAGCACCAGAGTGCGATACGTGAAATACAAAGGAAGTCACAATCAAATGCCCAAATGCTAACTCTGTGATACAGTAACTCTGCTCCCTGCACTGACAAGTTACAGCCACAATTTTTAATTAGTTTTTAAATTAATGTCTGTAGAACTACATTTTTGCCCAAGTATGCTTCAGCATGTTATCTTCTGCTCGGTCTCCCAGGACCAACCCACCGAGAACAGGCACCAGTTCAGCGACAGACACCTGTGAGGACAGGGTAATGCTCTCCTCCATTTTTAAGTCCCATTTGCTATGTGATTTATGATGCTGCAGTGTGCTACCTTCCTGAGATTGCTGGGCAAAGCTGCCCGAGATGAGACCTCCAGGAGGCACGTGGATATGCTGCAGCAAGTTTAGGCAAGCACAGAAGCTGGCTGCAAGCTGCTGATGCCACAGTCCCAGATTTACCCAAAACTCAAGTCTCAGTCTCAGCCACTGAATTTGCTCCCACGCTATTGTGGGACGTGTGGAAAACAACAGGCAGTGTCACAGTCTAGGGCTTGACCAGCTCTGCACACAGACCAGAGAGATGGGTGACCAGGAGGAGTCTGGGGTGATGTCAGCACCACGAACAGGTAGCTAAGATTCAGCAATGCCACCAACGTAGGTAATAGAACAAGAGACTGAACTGCAAGCTGCCGGGGTGTGCACGTGGCACCATCCCCAGTGACAAAAGCTTACAGCTACGAAAGGAACGTCATCAGATGTTCTCTTCTCCTATACTCATCTATTTCAGCATCAGCTACTCAAGTGTAAATGGAGTTCATCTCAATGGTGCCTGCTTGAGCTGGGAATAACTCTGTATGTCACAGGCAGTTACATGGAGAGCTGAACAGTACAGATACAAGAAGTATACTTAAAATACCCCAATCAGCTACTGGAAGAGGTAGCACTAAGAATTCAGGAACCAAACTTCAGCCTCCAACGTGCACTGACATCTCACCAGGCATGTGGGAGTTACACGTAAGAATTTATTTTTATGAACAAGAACAGAATGCTTAGTGCACCAATAAAGTCACTGACAGATGGCTTTTTTTTTTTTTGCTGCCTGTATTTATTGCCTCTGTTCATGTTTTTCCAACGTCTATATAAGGCTAAGCTCAAGTATATATATTACAAATCAAAATATGAATTCTGAACATAAACCAAACCATTTGCAGTAAGTTGTAGTTTCTTTCTATCACAATAAGCTAATTCCTGCTTGTAACAGCTAATATAGCAAGCAGCTGCATAGGCAACTTTTGCTCACAGTACAGCAACATCAAATCTGCACAAGAGGAAACCAACCAACCAAATCTATGCTGAGCAAAGTTAGGACTTCTGTGACAAATCCTAACGCAATGGTAACTCCTTTTCTAAACTGCACCTGGGGAGTTCCACCAACATGAACTGCTTGAGCAGATCCAAGGCAAAGCTACTCCCACTTATCCAGGGCAGTGTCACAAGTATGGCTATTGGCTGCCTGAACTGCTTTCCCAGTAGGAAAGAAAACAAACCCGCTTTGCATCACCACTGTTTTTCCCACTTATGTGCTTAACCAAAACAATTTGGTCCCACAACCACAATGCTGATTCCTTACCTTTAGGATGAGACTAACAGAAAGGTGACTTACTCTATAAGGAAACAATTCTCAAGACCCGGTGTACCTGCTTTTTAACCAAAAGAGCTCAAAGATGAGGCTTTTCTATCATGGGTTTTTAAAAAACAAGCAAACAAAGAAAATAGTTTGCTTCTTAGCCAAAATACGAATTAGTAAGATCATCAATTTTTCAAGATTCAAAATGAAAGGGTGGAAAAATTCTACTAAAATCCCAAAAGATGTAATTCAGGACTGTTAAAAACCAATAAATCTGAAGAACAGCTTTGAAACCTGAAGTTAGTGAGATTAAAAAGGAACAACTGATGCATAAGAAAAGGACTGTTCTCTATCATAATAAGATCATCTAGGAAATCTGAACAGTAATTTCTCAAAAGATATTTTCTTCTCAGTGCTGCATGACTTTGCACAGGCACAGAAGAGAAATGAGTGCTGAAAGCATTTATTGTAGTACATATTCAGGTCCTCTGAGTTTTCAGAGTAATGATTCCTACCTTAACACTACCAACTGCGTTCTGAAGGACTTTCTATAAAGGTTATTCAAAGAAATTAAAGCTCTCAAAATTGAAAAGTGCTAATTTGGTTTTGCTCCAAGTATTCCAGAATAATTTTTTGCACTTGCAGACTGCTCTGAGACATCCACACAGGTTAAGTTTACAGGCCAATGCCACTCACAAGAACCTTGCAGGAGAGCTGATGTTGCAGCCAAAGTCCCTGCAGCACAAGTACAGGACAGCAGCAAGTCAGAGATGATGCTGGCAGGAGCTTGCACTGATGGGGAGCTACAGCTGTGAGAACACTGGGAACTGGGCAATGCATTTGCTGATCAACAACAAGCTGCAACAAGTTCTCCCTCCATTTAAATGCCAGTCGAGACAAAAGTTTCATTACCAGGTAACACAGAAGAGATTCATTCACTGTGGTCTCGAGTTAGCTACTAATGTTTTCTGTAATGTCCAGTAACAATTTTGTGTGTGTGTTGACTGAACTCATTTACAGTTTATTTTCTAACAACCATAAAAGTCAAAGGCTACGTTATTACAGCAGCCATCTGTATAGACAAGGGGTTTAGAGAATTTCCTGATGGCTATGGAGTTCCAACAATTTAACATTAAGCATTAAAATGTGATCAAAATAAAAAACTGAAAATGGTAACTAGTTACTGGAGGTAAGACTTGACATTCCTACACAAGCTGATCCCAGAGAAAAAACAAAGCCAAGCAAACTAAACTGAAAACCCCACAGACAGAAAACCAACAAACTACCCTGAAACCCCATATTTTCACAGGACTAAACATGATTTCTTACCTTATTAGAAGTCATTTTCCCCTTGATTATATAGCTTTGTTATTTAATTCAACCTTTTACACCTTTGTAGTAAGTATGACTGGTAAAATGTATATCAGAAAGAGACTACTCCATTGTAACCATGAAGGAAGACTCATTGAACGTGTATGACACTAATTTCAGGCAAATTCCACTGCGAACAGCATTAAGGACTGCAACCCTTAACAGAGGCAGACAGACTTCCTAATAAACACCTTCCCACTTTGCTGTATTTTCCCCCCACTTCTCTGTTCACCTCCACTCTTTGCCTTCTCTTGGCTTTCGAGTCCACTGACGCACTCTTATCTACATGGATGTGTGAGCAAAAGGCTTCCTGCCTTTTGGAAAAATATGGGAAGAGGCTTTATTTTCACAGACATTCATTTCTCTTTCTTGATCTTGCAAAGACAGGAGCTTGTTTCAAAGGGATAATATCTACCAAAAGTATGGGTTTTGAAGCTCACATTGATTCCTCTCACTGGAAAGGGCTCAGCTAGAAATAACTTTTAAAAAACCAAACCAAACCAACTTTATCATAGGAATATGGAAAACCTTCATTCACATGGAAAAGTTAATTAAAAAAAAAAGTTTGGTTTTAACTGGAAATGAACTTAGAAATTACTTTGCTAGTGAAGTTTATACAATATAAACCCCCCAAAAAACTGTAACATAAAATCACTATTAATACACTTTTGTACTTGTGCTATCACATCTAATTAGGAGAGGTAGGGCCCACCTACATCACCAGAACAGAAAGCCATGAAGTACAACTTGGGACCACATTAGGAGCAGGCAAATTTTAAATAAGGTTTAAAAATACATACTTTTAGAAGTCACCAAGTCTTGACACACTGTTGGATTATTTTATTTAAATTAGATCAGTTCAAACAAACAGCACTGTGTAATTAGAGGGATTCATCTGGAGTTTGAGAACAGTGCAGTCTGTTGAAGGGTAAGTGGTGCTGACAAGCAACACTTCTGAGCTCACTGGAAGCTTCAAGGTTCTTACTTTGCACCAGTGAGCACTCTACATCCCCAACCATTGCACAGAGGAACATAAAGGGAAGCCGATTGTGACAGTTTATTAAGAAATAATAATGTCATAATTCAACAGGATTTAAAGCAAAGGTCCAAATCTCTCAGACCTATGCATGAAATCATCCACAAGCACAAAAATATACATGTGCATAAATTTTGTTGACAGGAACAGGGCCTAAGGCAACAGCAGAAGGGGTGACAGTGTTCTTGGTATAGAACATCTACCTAAAATAAACATGTTTAGAGTGACAGCCAATCCAATAATAAAACCTGCATTTTAATGGAAGATTAAAACAGAAAAAAACCCAAACCCAACCAAAACACGGTAAAGAACAAGTTATATATTACTAAATTACTCCTAAATTACTTAGAAAGCAGACAGATAATTAGCCAACCTTACTGTAATGATCTGCCACTGTAAAGCCAAAATAATTTCCTGCTAAAATGTTAGCTGCCCTAGCTATGAACTTTACAAAAACTCTCTCAACCCCTGGATATTGGTTTCCTTGTCAGTGAAAACAAATTTTTACAGGGTTTAGAACATTTTATTTCAAGGGATGGGCTTGGGTAGCTTTTGTATTGCAACTCATGTAAATAAAATGCATCTACCTGTCCTAACGATCAAATGCTCAGTCCCAATCTATCTGAACCTAAAAGCTTTTCCCAGGCAAAATGCCCTTCTCTACAGTTCAGAAAGGGTTCATTTTAGAAAGCTTCCATTTTTGGAAATCTAAATCTGAACCACACTAGGAACAGACATACAGTTAAAAAAGTAAATAAATAAATTAGAAACAGCTAAATAATAAACAAGAGTAATGAACTGCAGGCACTGGAATGAGATCACTTACCTATATCCAGACATATGACCTCTTCCATCCATGTCATATCCCCCTCTACCTCCTCCCTGTGACCCGCCATATCCTCTATTATCTTCTCCATACCTACTCTTTTCACGACGATCATCTGGAAGAATGAGTAAAACAAACCAAAACAGGAGTAAACCAAACCAAAACTGGAGTAAATTGCAGTACAAACTGCAGTGCAGTGACAATTCCCACCCCCCCTCTCCCACCCCCCCACCCCCCACTCAAGTCTGTCATTTAACTCTGGAAAGCAGCAACCCCTGAATCCCTCACGTTATCTACACCACAAAGTAACAGAGCAAAGTTTGCCTTTTGTTCCAGTTACATCCCTTGGCTTCCGGGGCCACAAGGGATCTCAGCACACCAACACTCTATACTTCAATTGCCCTCCATTTTCCAAATATTAAGCACATATTGCCTAAAATACACTTTTCATTCTGCTTCCCGGAGCCTTCCGAGTTTACAGGAGACAGAACTGAAGACAGCACAAGGATAAGAAGTGTGGGTTGTGTCACTTGCATGAAGTTACAGCAAAAAAGAGGGTTGATCTTGAACTTCTCATTTCCTTCTATCTCAAAATTCATGTACACAGCATAAAGCTGGAATGTGAGGTGCAGAAGCTGCTGGTGACCGATCAAGACACGGCACCCTCGTGCAGGAAGAAAACTGAGAACAGCTTCAAAGAAAATGACACCTGAAACTTGCAGAACAGGGACCCTGTGAGGCTGCCTCCAACAATGCAAGTGCAATGGGTTTGGGGCCCCAACAGTTCTTCAGCTCTGCATAATGTTTTGGAAGTCTTAACAAATAAAACATTCTTCAAGAATATCACCACGGAACAGGAGCTTTAACTACGCATCACACCGCTGCCTGTGGAAGGAAATCCAACTATTTCACAGGGCTGCTGCTCCATTTTATTAGCCAATATTGGATTGAACCTGTGAATTTTACCTTGGCTGTTGTGGCTATAGCTTCCCTTCTGAGACTGGTAGGACTGCTGAGAATGGCCATATGAGCTTTGGTGCTGGTTATAGCCTGACTTTTGGTCATAAGAGCTCTGGTGGCCATAGCCCGACTGCTGGTCATATGAGCCCTGGTGGCCATAGCCCGACTGCTGGTCATATGAGCTGGACTGCTGGTCGTAAGAGTCTTGGTTTTGTCCATAGCTTGACTGCTGGTCATAAGAGCTCTGGTGCTGACCGTAGTTTGACTTTTGTTCATAAGAGCCTCTTCCACTTAAAATAAACAGAATTTTTATTAATAGCTAAAGGTTCACAGAATAGAGAGCAAAGTAATGGCTGAAAATTCACATTGCTAACATTTCCTAGGCACAGTTACCTCCCAGTCATTACTGGCATAGAGATATGGAAATACTCAGTGTTTCAGCTCTGTGAGGATGTATCTGATTTCCAATAAAAAGCAAGGCAGAGCTCACTATGTTCCCACTGCTTTCGAGATATGCTCAGCTCCCCCTGTAAATGTGACTTCAGAGAACCCTTCCCTTTACACATCCCAGTGCCACACTTGCTTTCTGCCCTCTCCCCAGAAGCCTGACAGTGTCTGATGTGTAGCCCATGACCTGCAAAACCCCAAACCCTTCTCTACAGACCGCAGGGAAGACACTCACTGCTCAGGGTGTGTTGTGCAGCTGATACTGGCTGCCTACGAAAACCAACCAACAAAAATCCCCAGATTTTGCTCCAATTGAATTGTAACCTGTCTTCTTCTGGGCATTCTACTATTTGGCCAAGACCTTTTCTAACTCCTGTGATGTTCTCTGACATACTTGCAGTTCTTCTCACTCTAGTGCCATCTACTGATACTATCCCACCACCTTCCCTAAGCACCACTGACCACTATCTCATCGTGGCTACTCCAACACAATGTGGCTCTGCGTTCTGAGAGGGAGCTGTAACTCTTCTCTGACCAATAATGACTTTATAGCAACCACAAGGAAATCTCACACTGTACTTCCCTAGGCTAATTTAGCCTCCAAGGTAGAAGCAAAAGTATTTTGAAAATCTAGATATGAGAATAGTTCCAGCTGGGTTACCCCTTCATAGCAATACATTATAGTTTCATGAGAAAAGAAACTGCATCCAGGAAACACTGGCTGCTACTCATACCTTTGTTCCCCTCTTGTGTACACAGTCACAGCCTAACTGTACTAGTTTTTTCAGTAATTTGATTTAATCACTCACCTCTGCCACCCTTTCTTTTCTTCCCCCTCCCTGCTTCCACCCTGCTTCAAGAGATGAGGCACTACACTTTGGCAATTTTACTTGCTAGTCAAAATGGCTCAGGAAGAAAACAAACAAAATAAAATCTAAGAGCCTACAGAAAGTTTCCACCAGCTTTTCAAAGCACTCCTGATTGAAGTCCCTTGGGTCCAACCAGTCTCAAAATATCCCACCTGCCTAAATACTGTCTCATCTGCTCCCTCCCAGTTCCAGCCTAGATCTTGGCTTTCCCACGACTCATCTCAGTGGCAAGGTGTTTGCAAAGATTTTTATTAATATCTTCACTTCAAAAACGCAGCTCCACTTCAGCCTCTGCACCAGCATCAAAGGAAGCATCCTTGAGAGCATCCACTATTTGCTGGTTTTCCTTCCTTCCCTCCCTTAGGATGTGAGAGCTACAATTTTGTGGCCACCCTCTTCACAGTTGCTCATTTCATTTCTCAGTTTCTCATTATTTGTCACAACCATACATTGAAAAGTTTCCCTCCAATGTCTTTTTTTCCATTTTCTTGATGAAAACCAACGTGTTGCAGCACCTGCCCTCTACTGCAGTTTTTTCCCACTGGATATGTAGAGCTAAACACTAGATTATTGCCCAGCCCTGTGCCTTTGTGCAGCTCTAATAAAGGCTCAGAAAACAAAGCAAAGCAGAACTGAACCGTGTGCCTGCCCTCGTTTGGGGTGCGAAAAAGACACTCGGAGTGACAGCACCTACTGCTGCCAGATTAAGACCTTGCTGGTTTATATGACTATGCTTTGGAATAATAACGACAAGCCCAGAAATCAAG
Source organism: Actenoides lindsayi (assembly GCA_025331215.1). Classification (NCBI taxonomy): domain Eukaryota; kingdom Metazoa; phylum Chordata; class Aves; order Coraciiformes; family Alcedinidae; genus Actenoides; species Actenoides lindsayi. Next base: position 22,721 of record WTSP01003070.1, read on the forward strand.
TACAAGTTTGTTGAAGTCCAAACTGTTTTATCTTCTTGAAAAAAAATAAATAAAATATTTGGACCTTGGACACAAGAATGAGGCTCAGTACAGGAGAATGTCTTTTACAGCAGTCACATGATCCTCAATAAAGATCCAGCAGTAACCTTGGGATGGATGCACGGAGCTTGTAAATGAGATAACCAAGGTATTCTAGTGCCAAGTGGCTTTGTAAGTCGTTATGGGAAGCTGGGTTCTGTTTTCCAACATGCTTTCAAAGTTCTCCCAGTCCTCCCCAAAGCGATTCGAGTACACCACCACTTAACAAAGAAAACACATTTGCAGTAGTGTACTGAATCAGAGTGCACTATGCACGTGCATAGTGAAGTCATTGATGAGGATATAAAAATGTGACGTTTTGAAAACCCTTCCGAGCTGGAAAAAGGTATTTCTTAAATGACACTTCTGAATCCTTCCCTCTTCTTTCACCCAGAAAAGGCAGTCTGAGTTAGAAAAGAAGTCCGCAAATCTAAGAACAACTAAGAATTTCCTTGCTAACAGCTTCTTTGAAGTTAACAAAGAGCACTGTAAACTGATACAGAACAAAAGTGACTGGAGAAGTACTCGACACATCTTTTTCCTAAACAAAATGCTCTCTACCCAGTCCATTCTCCACTGTAGTGACTACCCAAAGACTTTCTAAAGTCCATCTCCCTGTACAGCTTAACTTCAAACCAACTGCCTCCATCCTTCTTGTATAAAGAAATATTCTTCCCCTACCTCCTGCTCTTTCAGGCATTAAAATGTCTTAAGAATGTGGATTTTCAGATGTGTGTCTTTTTTTTTTTTAACAGTGATAGCAGGAAATGTGTTACAGCTCTAGTTAAGAATGCACAACTACTGGGCAGTACTCTAAACAGATACTCTTGATCTTGGCTTCCTTACCCTCTAGAGGAGCCTTTCTGCTGGCCCTGGCTGCCATAAGACTGCTGGTTGTACGAGCTCTGATTCTGATTTTCATAACTGGAGTCATCATCGTATCCCTGGGAATCTTGTCCATAACCTGGAAATTGAGGAAGACAATGTTTAGTAAATATTCACCTTTTAATTACTGCCAATGAATGTAACGAGCTAGCCAAACCTGATTGATTTTGTCCATAGTTCCCATGATAGCTTCCATAGTTCTGTCCGTAAGAGGAATTGTCTCCACTCTGCCCATAACCAGAATATCCCTGGAATTTCAAGAATGTCATCAAATCAGTGTCACTTCCACTTGTTTTCCTTTGCCAGACACAACTGCAAACATCAAACACAGCTGAGAATGAACTTCTGCCTGGGGCAGATATGGTGACTCAGGAACAATTCCTTTTACTCAAGGATTTTTGTTTTTACACCTGCTTTGAAAGACACAAGGGTTTTTTTTCAGCTTACCTGTGCTTGTCCATAATTTTGACTGCTCTGACTGCCATAGGATGAATAGCTGCAAGAGAAAAATGCATTTACTAAATGCTTACAGGGCCCCCCACATGGGTTGGAAAGTAAAGGTATTTTTCATGTTATTTTAATTTTCCTTTCATCCCAAAATAGGTGTTCAATCTGAGTACTGCCCTTGTAGGTATATCAGAACCACACCAATAAGCTAGTGGTTACAGCTGACTGTCAGAAGAGCTCATTTTGATTTCTGCACTGTTTCAAGTGGAGATTTAAAGTACCTGAAAGTTGGGCTTACTGTAATGTGACAGATTCTTCAGAACCACAGAGAACGTTACCGCATGAAACCAAGACCTTTTTTTCAGTATATCCTTACAAAGATCATTTTAAGCAATCACTGCCAATTTGGTGTTGGTTGGACTGACATCATCACCATCAAAAAACACACTGGCTTTAAGTTATACTTACTCATTATTCTGCCACTTCAAGACCTGCTGAACTGACAGAAGAACCATGTGCTGCCACTCCTATCACACTCCGATACAAAGCCAAACTCATGCAGTGCTCTATCCCCAGAGCCTCATGACTTTCATTAGCACAGGCAGCATTAGTCATGATTTTCATACTTCCATAAAAACACTTTTGTTTCACTGATTAACATCCCCCCCCCTCGAAAAAAATAAAAAAGCTGTTACGAACTGGCTTTTACATGTCACAATTACCAACAGTTACTGTAACAGCTTCCAACAAAAAGCCCCTGTTATTACATAGCAGTTATTATTTAACAATCATGAACAGGTTTTAAAACAGTTCCCTCCAATGGGAAAATGAGAAAATAAAATTTTATATCTATATGGCAAATCTTCTTTACACTTGCATAACCTTTGACTAAAATCTTTGTGAACAGCTTAAGGTGGTCGTAAGAAAAATACTTCTGCGTTCATGACAGTTCAAAAGTTCTCACTATCAAAAGGTGTCAATCCAGTTTAAACCTGCTCACTGTCGTCCCTTCAGGAATACACTCGGGGCTTTTTTTTTTTTGTTTGTTTTTTAAGACATCTTAATGAAGGCCCAGGACAGCAAGCTTTCTGCACCCCTGCCTCCAAAAATCAACACTCTTCCATGCCCAAAGATTCAAACATCATGCTGGGAATCCTAAATGGCCTTTTATTTTGCAGATTTAATTGCTAACAGCATAATAACCCCACACATACCTCTGCTGGCCACCAGACTGACTGTAACTTCCAGAATCTAGAAAAAGAAATAAGTCATATTGAGAACTTCTAAAGAACATTTTATTCCTCCACTTACTATAAGAGGAAATTTGGGCAGAAGGAGAAAGGTTCAGGTACAGTGGATAATGCAGCTACTTTCCCTGCAGAACTGGACAGCTTTGTTTTTCTGAAGACACAAGAAAAGGTTCAGAGCAGGAGAACAGGAGCAGAGGGTGCGAGGGACCCGGCGCAGGCACGGCCGCTTTCAACCTTCCTCCTGAAGGATCTGAATTCCACCTAACAAGGTGTCCCTTCAAATGCCCGGGACTGCACGGCCCCTCTGGTGCCTATCGAATCCAGCGCCATCATCGACACGCGGGATGCAGCAGCTTCATTCATCAAGCTGAGCTAAGGAGGTCAGTCCTACGGAACCCCTTTTGGAGATGCCGTAAGGAAGCTCTGCCAGCAAAGGGCAGACACAGGCAGAACGTGCAGATGTAAACTCAGGGGTGGAGGAACCATAACATTCCCCTTCTTCTCTCATACTGCAAAAGGAGAAACGTTACCGATAGCTCAAACCATGCAAGAATTCATTCTCTTACACACAACACAAGGTGTCCAGGCAGGCATTACAAGTATTATTTCTAATTAATGTAAGCATCAGTTATCACAAAAATTGATTCTTGAACCATACGGATTTCAAAATGTGACCTCATGGTAAGAAAAAAAAAATAAATAAAAAATTCACTGCAATGGTTTGCCTTGTATTTAAAGTAGCACATGTAATTTGTAAACGCTATCGGTGTTATGAAAAACCCAAGTACCTGCCAGCTGGAATTCAGTTCTTAAACAGGCTGCTCTGTCTTTACTGATTTAGCTTATCACATTATTTTATCTTGTTACTGGCCCGATGATGGATTTCCCAGTCTTCTGCAAAAGTGCACGGTTTTCTGTGTTAAGAGCTCTTACTCCAGAGGAGCACACGCTCCCTGCCACCAAGCCAGGTGATGTAACAGACAGAGGACACACGTGCCTTGCTCCAGCAAGCTCAGATCTCCTGTCACCACAGGCTTGGCTCTCCAGAGACACCCGCACGCCCGAGCTGCTCTTGGCCCCACCAACCTCTTGACCACATGGACTCTGCCCACCCCGCTTCCTCGGCAGGAGGCTCAACTCCTCCTGACGTTTTCGCTTGAAATTCCCACCTCCTTGGCAAAACCCAAACACCTCCCTCCTTTCTCTGCCAGCCTCACCAGTACTGTCACTGGGCAACAGCCCTGAAATTTTCCTGATCCTTTCAAATCACTTCAAGAATTTCTACAAACATTGTGATGCTGCAGTCTAATAAAAACTATCAGGAACTTCTGTTTTCAGCCCTGATTTCAGTCCTTCCGCCACACTCACTCTCACCTCTACATCTAGAGCCAACTAAAAAGCTGAAAGCAAAATTATGCTGCGGTGTAAATGTCATAAACAATTACAACCATTTTCCAATCAAAACACTCAAAGTCTATTCATTACACCTCCTTCATCTGGTCGTAAACCAAATCCTGCCAGTACTTAACACATATACTTAAACACACACATCTATACTTCCAAGATGGGGCTCTCACCCAAGCTATTCGGACATAAAGCAGCATTTTGAATGTTAAGGTATCTCCTCGAAGCAACACAAAGCACCAAACTTCGTATTTTGGAACAGAAGCATTTACCAAAAGCTGAGATGAAATATTTCATCTTGCACACCCTACAAAGCGGTTTCACTCAGCTGTGAAACGTCCTCCTCCTTTTGTACTGCTACAGAAATATTTCATTGCCTTTTCATAATGAAAAGCAATTATAGAAAACATGGCAAAAAGTGCAACTCAAAGATGTTTACTGGTTCTGGTGAGATGAGGAAAAGAGTTTTACATTATTGCAATTTAAATGATCACAAAGATTACTATTAAATAGGCAACCACATTTTAAAACTAAGGTTTAGCTCTAAAACGTACATACCATCAATGCTGTTAATTAAAGCAAAGAATATTAATGGCTGTATCGGAAAGAATTCTTGAGTAAGGATGGAATTAGCTATAAATTGAAGGAGCACATTTAATCTCCTCACAAACTTCTGCTAAACCACAAACTTTGGGAAAAAGTCCGAAAGCAAGCAGATAAGTAGCCTGTAAAATAGGAATATGCAGAATCTGAGGAATTTCCTTTCTATATTTTTCTACATCCTTCGTTGGACCTCCTAGTCCACAGACTTCTGACCAATTTATTCTGGTGGGCTCAATGGGGACAAGAGCCTGTAAGTATTTCCAGAAACAAAAGACAGCTTATTCTGCAAATTCTTACATTTTTTTCTGAATGTTTAAAAAGCTCATGGAAAAATTTCCTGTGACTCAAGTGGGGCATAGCAGACTGGTCACGGTGCACTGCTCAGGCAGTGAGCTCCTCGAGAGAGAGAAGAGCCTGCTGTGGACACTTGAAAATGTCCTCGTACAAAGTCACTGCCATGAAGAGGCAGCACTGCTGCTGTAGTATCCCCAACAGAAAAAGAATCTCACATTTGAGCATCTCCACAGATTAAAACCAGGGGAGACAGTGGCTCGACTGGTAAGTACTTGAGGTCTGGGCATAAAGTGGTTTTAGTTTACTGACCTATTTTACTCATTTACTAGCAGAATTCATGGTCTGAACTCATGTGAGTGTACCTTTGGACATGCTTTCTTCCTGGGGTAAAGAAACACTCTGTGCATTGAAGGATTTCTTTAACACACCTTGCTTTGCTTTGGGTTTATTCTCTATCACTCGTGCATGTAACGGGAGCTAGCACTAAAAAGGCTCTACCTGAACCAAACCTGTCTCGCTGCACAAAGCACTTAACAGTCCTGGAATTCCCTCCCCATTCTGGGACCTACCCACGGCCTCCCCTCCTGGGGTACACGACCTACCCACCGCTCCCCAGGGCCATCGCTGCTGCTGGGACCAAAGCGTTTTCACCTCAAACGGGACGAGGAGCCAGCAGTACAACGTGCTCGCTGAAGCTGGACCATATCAAGCCACCTGGGACAGCAGACAGTGTCTCCAGACTCAACTAAAGGCCTCCACTGGGAGAAGAACTACAGGCAGTGCACTTTAAACTGCAGCAGAGGGGCTGTGGAGCTGCCCCCTTCGCTCTGCTGGCACCCTCACTGCTAGAGCAGAACGTGGAGTAGACGCAGCAGGTACTGGGACACAAAGGTGGATCCCATTCTGAGGGACATGGAGGGCACGATAAAGGGGAAGGGGAGGTGGGGCACGATGCAAGGGAAGGGGTGTTCGCATTCCACGGGGGGCAGTGACCCAAAAGGGGAGCACACACCCCCGAGTAAGAGCTTTTCACACAAACCTCCCAAATATCTGCTGCGAGCAGCCTGACAGAAAGGCAGGTCCACATCTCACACAACCCGAACACAGGCAGCCCAGAGGGGGGGCCCACGAGGGGCATGCCCATGACCCAAAGGGGAGGCGCTATCTCACACCGGGGGGGTGAGGAGGGGGTGCTGTAATAGGGGGCACGAAGCAAAACAGGCTGCACATCTCAGTCCGAGGGGGTACGCACCCCAAAGGGGAGGGTCTGCGTGGGAGACACGAACCAAAACGGGGTTCACCTCTCACACCGGGAGAGCAGGGGGGTGGGGGGGGGGGTCCAACACGTAGGAGGGGCCTAGGCCCTAAGGCGGGGAGGGCTACATCCCACCCAGCACCCGAGGGGGGGACCCCCACGGGATCCCACCCCACGCCCTCCCCCCCCTTGCGACCCGCGGGGGCCGGGCGGGGGGCGCGGCCGCTTTGACCGTATCCCGGCCGCGGGGGCCGGGGCTCCCGGGGGAGGGGGAATGGTGGCGATCGGAGGGGGCGGGGCCCGCGGGGCCCTCCGGGGGGCGGGGCTCCCC
>WTSP01003072.1:0-13699 GCA_025331215.1 Actenoides lindsayi
GCCAGACAGAAAACAAGACAGAACAAAAAACGAAAGAAAGGAAAGAAGGAAGGAAGGAAGGCAGGAAGGAAGGAAGGAAGGAAGGAAGGAACCACTCAGCCCCTCTCTCTTTCCCAGCCCCTCACATCCTCAGTGTGACTCTGGCCCCTGACCTTCTGCCCTAGCCTCCCCAATACCCAATGCCTGACCTCAAGGGCATCTCCCCAGCCTGCCCCAGCCTTCCCCCATGCAGCATCTGTCTCCCCAGGTGTTGACCAGGTCTCCAGTGTGAGGGCAGGGGTCAGCCTATAGTGTAGCTCCAAACTGCAGGGTTCCCTGGGGCTTTCCTGGGTTGCATATGTCCTTCTTTACACCTTTAGCAACCAGCATGGCCACAGGCACACCTACTCCATAGAAAGATTTTTGACAGGGGACAGTATTTCTCATGCCAGATGCTTAGTGCTGGGCTAGCATTCAGTGGTTACTCTTGGGCTAGAAATGCTTCTTGGAACACCAGTTCAACAGCCCTAACCTTCAGGCTGGTTTTACTTCTCTCTGTAGTCATGCTGATGGCAAACATCATCACTACAGGATTTGGTTTTGGTTTTGTTGTTTTTTTTCCTTTTTTATTTCTGTTTTTACATAGATTTATAAAATTGTGGCAAATATTTTAAAATAGTGAATTGCTTATAACCAAGTGACCTTGTAACTTTTCACATTTTCATTAATTACTTAATTAAGTCAAGTCTATCACATTTCAGAGAACAAAATAATGGACCTTATTCACATTTGAATTAAAACTTTGACACTGTACAAGGGAAAAGACACTGTACATTACAAAAGAAGGAATTATAAGTCTCTCCATATTATTGTCAGAATGCTGTAACTAACTCCAAGGAAAGTAGGACTCAGGGTCATTGCTTTGTATCTGACAGAGATACTGATGCTTGCAAAAAAAATTCTTACAAACATTTTAACACAATGGCTTTAATGATCTACTACAGCCCATTTTCACAAGTGGAAATGACTACCAGATCTGCAGGTGAGAGAAAATGTGGGGTTTGGGGTCTCCTATGATTTTACCCTCATACCACTGATATAAATGGCAGGCTTCTTCCAACAAGAGGTCATTAGGTCAAGCAAGTGGTTAAGTTCCAAGTAGCTTAATTTGAGTCAATGGGGTTGTACAACCATGTGAGAATACCATCAGGTCCCACAGGCTTACAGACAAATTTTACTCTTGTTTAACTTGGTGTAGAGTAAGAGTAGATTCTTGTCATTAGTGCAATTAATCCAAATATGTACCATTATAATCTTCAGCAGCATTCATCTATTCAGAAGCATACTCTCTCTGTATTTTGTGCACATAACTTCCCTTGACATTAAAAGGAGGGGATAATAGACATGGAAATGTAAAGAGAGGTTAATACTCTTCCCCGTGACCTTCCCAGAGACATCATATTTTCTCAAGCTGACCTCTCATTATGCTGAAAACTGCAAGAAAAAACCCCATGGTTTCTGTTGCTTTTTTTGTTCACTTCAGAGACTACAGACATCTGCCCTAAGTACATGCTGTTAATAATTATTTTGAATGTATTCTAAAAATCCACATCATTCCCAAAGAGGGGAAAAACACAAAAGAAACCCCAGTTGGTGAGGGAGGACAATGTGCGACATTATAAGTAAAGCTGGAGCTGCCTACCGTGATTGCCACTCGGAGATAAAAATCATTCCTCACACTTTGAGACAAAAGTAAATGGCAGTTTGCAATGTTAAGAACCCCTGTGGAAATAAGATGAAATGACACGAGGCTTCCAGACCTGTGAGAAAAATCAATCTGATGGAAAATTGACAAACTTGTTTAACGTGCTGGCACAAGATCCGAGAGTTGACCCGTAGAGACCTCCACTTAGGCATACCGTGAAGTTACTGTCAGTTCTCTTAATCTGTTCAATTACACAACAGGATCTCAAAGGGGACTTTTTACCAAACATCACTTTAAATTAACTTTTCTCCTTCGTGTTTTAAACTTCCAGTCCTTCCCCTTCTCTTTGCAGAAACATGGGTAAATTTTTAAAAAGCCCAATTGCTTATCAATGTAAATGCTATAGAAAGATCAGTTTAAAAATGTGATTGGAAAGAGAGATGGTTTGTGCAGTTAAAAAGAGAAAAATGCTAATCTCATTATATGTGGCCAAATTCATCTCCACTGTAATTTCTCTGGGGCAAAAGTCTATTGTTTTTCTGTTTTGGAGGATAAAGAAATAGTAGTAAAAAAGCAGTACACCATCGGTTTTATTCCATTAGGACCATGAAACTGCACCCCTTTTCACAGCCACAGGCAACAAAATGAAACAGAGAAAGGTTTGAAATGGAAGAAATACTAGTGTACTGAGGTGACCCTAAATGTCTGGGTTTTTTTGTTGAGAAAGTGGAACAGGAATAGGATAGGAAAGGAAGACATTAAAGAAAGGGATGAAACAAATTTAACTTTGAAGATAGGTAGAGTAGGATTTAAGAGGGACAGATTGAACTCCAGATGACTGGATAAGAGAACTCGGGCTTTTCCTTCTTCATTATATTATTAAAGGCACCACTGAAACAAAAAATTATTTTTTATTAAATCTGTTATATTTGAAGTCTAAAGTAAATGACACTGAGCAGAAAGAGCAGGAAGAGTGTGGCCTATCAATTAAACTCGAGTTCTAAGTCTCATTTAGATTGATAGATGTTACAGTGCAACTGTCCAGCAGTATTATTTAATAGGTTAATTCTCAGTAAATGCATGAGTACTGTCAGTAACATAGCTTTCTGTTAACAGCAAACTTATAATGTCCTCGTAGCCACAGTTGTCTGTTTGATATTGATTTGGAGCAGGTGTGGATCATGTGATGGATCTTGCTGGTGAATTCTTGGTCTTGTTGATTTCAGTGAAATTAGGCTTCATTCATAGAATGGTTTGCGCTGGAAGGGACCTCAAAGATCATATAGTTCCAACCCCCCTGCCATGGGCAGAGACACCTCCCACTAGACCAGGTTGCACAAAACCTCTTCCAGACTGGTCTTGAGCACTTCCAGGGATGAGGCATCCATAATTTCTCTGGGCAACCTGTTCCAGTCTCTCACCACCTTCATCCTATCACTACAAGCCCTTGTAAAAAGTCCCTCTGCAGCTTTTTTGTAGGCCCCCTTCAGATACTGGAAGGGCCACAATAAGGTTTCCCTGGAGCCTCCTCTTCTCCAGGCTGAACACCCCCAGCTCTCTCAGCCTGTCCTTGTAGGAGAGGTGTTCCAGCCTCCTTATCATCTTTGTGGCCCTCCTCTGGACCCTCTTCAACAGGTCCATGTCCTTCTTGTGTTGGATGTTCCAGAGCTGGTTACAGTATTCTGGTGGGGTCTCAAGAGAGCAGAGTAGAGGGGGAGAACAACATCCCTTGAACTACTGGCCACACTTCTCTTTATACAGCCCAGGATATGGTTGGCTTTCTGGGCTGCAGTCACACATTGTTGGCTCATGTTGAACTCTTCATCAACCAGCAACCCCAAGTCTTTCCCCTCACGACTGTTCTCAATCCATACTCCACCCAGCCTGTATTTGTGCTTGGGATTGCCCCAACCCAGCTGTAGCACCTTGCACTTGGCCTTGTTGAACTTCATGAGGTTGGCATGGGCCCACCTCTCCAGCTTGTCAAGGTCCATTTGAATGTTATCCTTTCCCTCCAGTGTGTCAACTGCACCACAGAGCTTCATGTCATGGGCAAACTTGCTGAGGGTGCACTCGATCCCATTGTCCACGTTGCTGACAAAGATGTTAAACAGCACTGGTCCCAGTACTGATCCCTGAGGAATACCACTCATCATTGCTCTCCACTTGGACATTGAACTGTTGATCATGACTCTTTGAGTGTGACCATCCAGGCAAATCCTTATCCACCAAGTGGTCCATCCATCAAATCCATCTTTCCAATCTAGAGACCAGGATGTCATATGGGACAGTCTTGAACACTTTGCTCAAGTGCAGGTAGATGATGTCCATTGCTCTTTCTTTATCCATGGATGCTGTAGCTCCATTGCACAAGGCCAACATATTTGCCAGCAATGATTTCCCCTTAGTGAAGCTGGGTTAGGCAAACCATTTGTATAAGATTCTTTTCTGTTCATTTGTTTTACAGTTGTTTTTTTCTACTGAAGAGATCAAAGATGAGAAACAAAAAATAAATTTTACATAGTGAGAAATTAAGATGGAATACTGAGATGCATGATAGTGAATTTCATGGGAAGGGGGTGTGTGTGAAATAAAAAGGACTCTGAAGCATGAACAATAAGAAGAGATTTCATCTACGAAAAGAGAGGAAGTAAACAGTTTGGGTTTGTTTTTTTTAATTCAGAAGTGATCAAATGATTTTAAACTGTGCTTTTTAGAACAACTTGAAGAAGACTTACTTAAAATACAAAAAACCCCATCAAAATTAGAAGATTCCTTGGTTTTGTTAGAAGTATTAATATAGTTGTAATATTAAAGAACAAAATCCAATCAATGGCTTAGATAGCACTTCAAAAATTTCTGTTCTGACTAATATTAAGCTCTTGTTCTGAAGATTTACAGTAAAGGTTAACTGTAATATATATTAAATATTTACTGCATTTCTGTGTCTTGCACTGCTACTTGAGATAGCTTTATTTTAGAAGTGAAAATTATTTCTAAATATTTTCTCTTATATAAGCCACTGTTAAGTCTCATTGGAAACTTGTTAAAAAGTGGTATTCACTCTTTTCTCACTTCCTGAATGACTTGAGGAAGACCTCGTTGCTCTTTTCAGCATCAAACACTCTATAAAAACTATGCTTCTCAATAAGAAAATGTTAATTATGCTCTCCAGTAGCTTTTTCACAAGCTCCAAAAACTTCAGACTCCTCAGAGTCTGAGGAAATTGACTGAGCTCTACTTAGACTGAATAGTAGACACCCTGTGTTTCTGGATTTTTAATGTTCTTTGGCAGGTTTAGGTCCTCAGATCAGACTATGTACTCTTTGAGGAACAAATTCTGACATAAGGGAGTAAGGAGATAAGTTCCAAGGTGCTGTGTGTATTAACACTATAACTGAGGTTAAAGGTGCCCAAATTCATGATATCTCCATTCTGAAGGATTGTCTGTTTTTTAGCCCTCAACTACTCCTTCAAGACTGATTCATTAATCCAAGTGCAGAGGTGGCACTTTTCTGGCTTGTGATTCCAGACGCTACTTCCTGTGTATTACTTGGAAACTACAATAGACACCACAATTTTTAGATACATCCTATGTGTTTACTTGCATTTTTATTTAAAAGACTAAGGTCCAAGTTTACTCAAAATTAGAAGAGTGGTAGCTCTACTCTTCTATGAAGGCTTTTTTTAATGCCTTGTGACTTCACCTACAAAGAAGATTCAGTATTACTATTAGCACCACTACTAACTCTAGCACAAGTGCTAATGCTACATACTCAGTATTTAAGACTATTTTCTAAGCAAAGGGTCCAGAATAAGGTGTAACTAAGATGATAAATCCCATTAACACATATTTAAGTATATAGATTAATATAATGACAATGAAGTGTCTTTCATATTATGTTTTAGTTAACTGATACAAAAATGTTAGCATACTAAAAAAATACTTTAGGAATGACTCTAGGTAAGCCAGTAAGTCAAAAACCAGTCTTTGCAATGTAGCTGCCAGCAAGTTAGGCTGATTGTTTTGCAGACATCCTAAAAGTAAGCACAATCTACATACTACATATCACTTGTTTCTTATTATTTACTTGTGCTTTCTAGCAGTGGTAAAGAATCATCTATTGGACATCATCAAATAAGGAGAGGGAAGGGCAGATGTATATGCAGCAAGGAAGTCCTTATTTTTGCTTTTATTGATGCAGGTTTGACTTTGAGAGAAGTTTCTATGGCACTTATCATAATAGTATATGGACATCTTCTTTTACATTTGCAAAATGCCTCAGAGTTAGCCACCTAAGCCGCACAGAGTTTTTTGAAATTCTTCTTCTTTATCTAATACCAGTAGTAATCTGTGATTCATATTTGTTACGCTCAGATGATTCAGAGTTACTGTTCATGAACATTAGGTGTCCCAAGGGATTTTTTGTTCTTTTCCAGTTCACGTATTTCTCTTATCCCCATACATTAACAATACATAAATACACTTTTCTCCTCCCCCAGGTATACTGGGCAATCCCCCATGCTAGAAAAAAAAGCAGATAAAATAATAAAATCATAGAATGGCTTGAGTTGGAAGGGACCTCAAAGATCATATAGTTCCAAGACCCCTGCCATGGGCAGGGACACCTCCCACTAGACCAGGTTGCTCAAAGCATCTTCCAGCGTGGTCATAAACAGATTCAGAGGGGAGGTGTCCACAACTTCTCTGGCCAACCCACTCTAGTGTGTCACCACCCTCATAATAAAGAACTTCTTCCTAATGTCTAATTTAATCTACCCTGCTCTAGTTCAAAACCATTGCCCTTGTCCAATCACCACATGCCTTTATAAAATGTCCCTCTCTAGCTTTCCTGTAGGCCTCCTTAAGGTGATGGAAGGTCATTATAAGGTCTCCCCAGAGCCTTTTCTTCTGGCTTGATGGATTGATCTTACTTATGGAGAAGTTCTCCTGATTTAATGTTGCACTTGCCACTTCTCAAACATATTCTGTCATGTTGGCAACCTTCCTACAATAAGGCACCTTTGTTTCTGGCCATTATCAAGCGTTATACATATGTCATGATACACTGAACAGTAGAATATCTAAGAAAGTTAGATGGCGTTATATTTTTATTATGGATTCAGATGTCATATATCTCTCCAGTTTTCAAGAATATCAACAGACTTTCATTTAAAAAGTGATGTGTACACAAAGTCACAAACATAGAAAGGTCAGAAAAAAAGAGTTTTTGAGGACTGGTAAAAATTGCAGTATTTAAGAGCTGCCTACATTTGCTCAGCTCTACCTCTGCTAAAGAGGCTTCCACCCATGGGAGATTTACCCAAGATCTTTATTTTTCAGAGGTGTATTTTTTAACAGGAAAATTTCTTGAGCTTAATTTACTGCACAACCTTGCTGGAATAGTTCTCAAGCCTTTGTAGATGCAAAGTCACAGGGAGCTGCCTGACTATATATGATTTTACGTGCCTTGCAAATAGCCCGGAAATGCAATTGCAAAATCTGGCACTCATGGACAGCTGGGAATTTGTGACAGTCCCCGAAGGATTTTGCATCCATAAACCAATGACTGGATTACACTGTTCCATAAATTCATTTTTCACCTATCTCTGGCTAATGCAGTACAAATAGTCTTCCTACTGTTAACTATATCTGGAGCCACACACAAGAGAACACAAAGGAAATGGCATGTATTCAAACAGAAAGGCCATCAGGTCATTTGTTCTTTATGATAGCAAAAGACTTCAATACCTGCACTATTGTGGGAAGCACTAAGTGCAGAAATATTCCTTCATTTATGTTCTGTTTTCAGCAATTTTTGCTAAAAAGTAGTTAATCATTCAGACCATAGAGGAAATTGATAACAACTCCTTCTGTTACAGGCTTCAGTTTACCATGTTTCCTCTTCTATAAGAATCCAGGAGCCCTTACGGTGATGTCACCTCCTCATCACCATACTTTGTGTCAGCCTTAGTACCTTAACTGTCTCGTCCCATCCCACAGTTACCCCTGCCTGACTGACTGGCAGTTGGGGAGAGAAGCAGGATGGATGTCAGGTCTGAGGTTACTTGTGTGCCGAGGGTGCAAGTGGGGCCTTGGTGCCTGGCCTGGTGAGGGGTTCTCCCTGGCCTCTTCTCTACTGGGTGGCTGGGAAAGTGTTGCAGGCCTTCACTGGAGTTAGTGAGACCCACTGCAGCAGCAAATTGATGCTTTGGAGCATGGTGTTCGACAGGACCAGGCTTGTTCTTTGGGATTCATGACACAGCAGCTTCTGATAGGTAACCATGATCAGCAAACAACAGATGAGTCATGCAGGCTATGTCTGTATGAGTAAGTCAGCCTTGCCCAGGACAGCTCTCTGGTGCTGATGCTGAGACTACAAGACAATGCATGCTTGTGTCATTAAACCTTCCAGCCCTTGGGAAGAAGTGGCTGCATCCAGGGAGTCTAAGGCAACACCTACTGGGCATCACTAGTACCAAATTTGTTTAGGAGAGTGTCAGTAGCCATGGCTCAAGAGTGTGCTGGTGACTGCTGGTATGATCTGACAGCCCAGCAATGCTCCTGGCACTGCTCATGTTACCAGAAGAAGAATAGCCACAGAAACTAATACCATGTGCTGAAAAATAAACAATGCCTAGTCAAGGGCATTGCTAGACTGAGGCTGTATCTCCCGGTTTTCAGACCTGTTTTATACTCCAGTTCATCCTTTTCAACTACACTGGTCTGAACAGTCTGCAGTTTTCCTCAGTGTCCTGAGTTCAGCCAGGATAGGGTTAATTCTCACTGCAACTGCAGGCCCAAGCAGCTGGCATGAGCCACAGCTGGGATAAACAACTGAACTAGCCAGTGGGATAATTAATACCATACTGACTGCTATATAAGAGGAGGGATGGTGCTGTGTGGAAGGGGGCATCTATTTTCATCCTCAGGGTTTCTATCACTTGCTTTGTATATTATTTCATTACTATTATTGCTATCACTCTTGTTTTCTTCTCTCTTAGTGCTGTTCTATTAAACTGTCCTTATCTCAATCCACAGGTTTTCATATATTTTCTCCTGATTCTCCTTCCCATCCCACAGGAGGGGGTGGGAGGTTGGGGAGCACTGGGCAAGCAGCTTCTCAGCGTTAGTTGCCAGCAGAAGTTACAGCATAACAGTCTTTTTGGTGCTCAATGTGAGGCTCAAACGGTTGAGTCAATAACAAATCTAACCAGTGTTAAAACAATTTTGTCATACATACTTTTTATATTGGTGAAATATTTGTATGCTCACAATGTTTGTCCATTTTTTTGACTGGTGGTAAACCGTTATGTGTATTATGTGTTCCCTGTGGTGATGTTTGTCATCTCTGGAAAACGGATCAGGACTGTCATGTTGCTATACAGGATATTGTCAGTTTATGATATAGTTATACCTCTGATCTCAAGATTAAGCTGTTATGTGTATGCAACCCTGTCATTTATTTGTGATCTCATCCAATCTATGGTTAAGACAGAGCAGGAGACTTTCTCATCTTTTGAGAATTTTTACTATCCTTGGGATGTCCAGACCAGCATCTCTTGTTGCTGTAGCTTCTGAATGTGTCCCAGGTCTTATTAGGGTCACACAAAATTCTTTCAAGAATATCACCCAGAGATCTGCCCTGAAGCTCAATTGTTATGAGTGGCAGGATGTGTGGAAAAGTAGAGCAAGTGCCTAGGCCAGTGGTCACCTCCAGTGTTTCGGAATTTCACCCCTGAACAAGTGCAGAATCCTGATAAACAGTAAAATATCTGGAAAAATTATGTTGTCAACCTGGCAATTCCTGAGAGACATAAATTGCTGCATTGTGCTAGGGCCTTGCCCATACCTATCAAGTTCTTTTCAACACTCTTCAGTGTCCTCAAGGGGAAGCAAATGATTCTGGACCTAAAAACAAACAGCCGGGCACTGCAGCTATTCCAACCCTTATGACAAGCACTATGGCTACACAAACCCCTGTGGCAGATGCTGCAGATGAAGCAGAGAATCAATCCCTGCAATCAGTCACTCCAATAGAGAAATCTACAAAAAAGCAGTTTGCTTTGTGAGGGATGATGATTAACCAAGGATATCATGAGAACAGGAGGAAGAGCCAGAGGTGATCACTCGATCCCTGTCCCTGAGTAAGCTGTGAGCTATGTGAAAGGATTTCAGCCCTCTGCCAGGCAAGCAGATTATCATCTGGCTGTACCAGTGCTGCAATAACAGGGCTGGTAGCTTGAATTTAGAGCGGAAGTAGGCCAAGCAGCTGGGATCCTAGTATAGGGAAGGGGGCATTGACAGGGTGATTGGAAAACAGTCACAAGCCCTCAGCCTCTGGAGGAAACTCCTGTCAGGTGTAAAGGAATGGTACCCCTTCAAGGAAGATGTTACATGTCAATTAGTCAAGTGGACCACCATTGGGAGAAGGATTCCATCCCATATATTTCATATTTGATATAAAGCTGAGGGATCAGGAGGGTCTCACCCTTCTCTTTGCCCTCTTGGCCCACTTTGCTGGCTCTGCTCAGCTTGGCTCAGGTCCTCTTCTAGTTTCTTCCTTGGAGCACCTGAGGAGGACTCTGTCCATGCTGCCTTCAATCCCGATCTCTGTGTTCCTGAATCCGGTACCAGAATCCAGCTCCTGAACACAGCTCCTGTCTGCTGTGGAATCCAGTCTGGGACAATCCTGGTGCCTGCTCCACAGCATCAGTGGGGATGGTGATGGAATTACCATCAGGGGATTTGGGTCCGATACTAGTGTTGTATATATTCCATTTTATTATTATTATTTTCATTAAAGCTGTTCCAGTTTCCTTTTCTAATGGCTAAGTCTCTCTCCCTTATTCCCTTTCTCTTCCCCTCTGGGGAGGGAGGGCGGTTAACAGAGAGCATCTGTTATAGTTCTAAGGGGCTGCCCTGTCCCTAAACCCTAACAATCCCAATGGATGGGATAAACAAGAGAGCAGCTATGTCCCAACCAACCAGTAAAAAGAAAACAGAGGCTTTCCTGGGCACTGTGGGTTTCTGGAGGACGCATATCCCAGACTACAGTCTGATTGTGAGCCCTCTCTGCAAAGTGACCCGGAAGAAGAATGATTTAAAATGGGGCCCTGAGCAGAAACAAGCCTTTGAACAAATTAACAGGAGATAGTACATGCAGTAGCTCTTGGGCCAGTCTGGGCAGGACAAGGTATTAAAAACATGCTCTCCTCTGCAGCCAGGAAGAATGGTCCTACCTGGACTGTCTGCCAGAGAGCACCTGAGGAGACCTGAAGGCAACTCCTAGGGTTTTGGAGTCAGGGGCACAAAGGAGCTAAGGCAATCTACACTCCAATTGGGAAAGAGATCCTGACAGCATATGAAGGAGTTTGAGCTGCCCCAGAAGTGGCCAGTACTGAAACACAGCTCCTCCTGGCACGTTGACTGCCAGTGCTGGGCTGGATGTGCAAAGGAAGTGTTTCCTTTGCACACCATTCAACTGATGCTAGGTGGAATAAAGTGGGTTGCACAACGGGCTCGAATAGGGAGCCCCAGTCTTGGAAGTCATCACAAACTGTCCAGAGGGCAAAGATTTTGGGATGTTGCTAGAGGAACAGGAGGTGACACATTCCAAAAAGGCTCCACCATATAACAAACTACCAGATAATGAGAAGTGATATGCCCTGTTCACTTTTGGATCCTGTTGCATTGTGGGAAACATTGACAGTGGAAGGCTGCTGTGTGGAGTCCCACACAATGAGTCATTGAAGCTGCTGAAGGACAAGGTGAATTGAGTCAGTTTGCAGATGTGAAAGCCATCCAACTGGTTTTAGATATTGCTGAGCAGGAAAAGCGGCCAGTGCTCTATCTCTGTACCAGCTCATGGATGATGGCAAATGCCCTGTGGGGGTGGTTACAACAATGGAAGCAGAGTAACTGGCAGTGCAGAGGTAAACCCATCTAGGCTGTTGGATTATGGCAATATACTGCTGCTTGGGTAGAGAACCTTTCTGTGAAAGTATGCCATGTGGATGCTCATGCACTCAAGAGCTGGGCCACTGAAGAACACCAAAACAACCAGTGTGTGGATCAGGATGCTAAGATTGGAATGGCTCAGGTGGATTTGGACTGGCAACCTAAGGGTGAATTATTTATAGCTCAGTGAGCCCATAACACCTTGGTCATCAAGGAAGAGATTCGACATATAGATGGGCTCAAGATCAAGGAGTGGACTTGATCATGGACACTATCACAGAGGTCATTGAATGCTGTAATAGACTATTAAGAACAACATTGAAAGAAATGGGGGGGTGGGACCTTCAAACATTGGGACAGATATTCAGCAAAGGCATCCTGGTTAGTTAACACAAGAGTATCTAACAGTAGAGCTGGCCATACCCATTCAAGAGTCCCACATACTGTAGTTTTGGATAAAGTCCCTCCAGTGCACATGAAGAATAGATTACTTCAGGCAAAGGCAAACTGAACTAGCTAGTGGGATATTCGATACCGTACTGACATCACACCCACTATATAAGGGGAAGGCTGATGGGGGGAGGGGGCGTCTGTTTTCATCCTGTGTCTTCACCATGCAGCCGGAAACAGGAGAAGTGGTGTCTGGGGTACCGGTAGAGCCTCGGGGTTTCTATCACTCGCTTTGTATATTACTTCATTAGCATTATTGTTATTACTGTTGTTTTCTTCTCTCTTTGTGTTGTTCTATTAAAACGTCCTTATCTCAACCCACCAGGTTTCACCTTTTTTTCTTCTGAGTTTCCTTGCCATTCCACAGGACAGGGTGGGGAGCATTGGGCAAGTGGCTTCATGGTGTTTCTTTGCCAGCAAAGGTCAAACTATGACACTAGGCTGTCATGACTTCTATTGCTTTAAAAATACTTTATTAATCTTTATTCATTGCTAGACCTCTATTCTTCTGTAATAAAATGTAAAATTTGGAAACTCATAATGAACAAACCCTTCCTTTGTTCTTCTGTTGGGAAGATTGTGAAGGCATTTGTATTTTGCAATTCTCTTCTCACATCTGCAGGGTCATTAAAAAGCAATTTTTCTTTAGCTGCAACCTTTTAGTTTGCCATTAAGGATTTCCAGGTGCATTTGCTCTCCTAATAAGGGAGCAAATCCTTCCTTTGTAGCAAGTTTCTCTTCAAGAAAAACTTTTTTTTTTTTTTTTTCTGTTTTCTAGCTTGCTCATTCACCTCAGTATTTGAGCATCTTGCAAAGCATCAAGCAAGATTATTAACATTCACTACATTTCTCAACTGTCTCCAAGGAAAGAAGGATATGAAGCATTTTTATTTGTATATAAATATTACTTTGCCTGTTTTAGAGGAAAAAAACCAAATGAAACCATTCCTTAGAGCAGACAATTATTTAGTTTATATTGGTTCAGAGGCCATGCCTCACACAACATGCTTTACTGTGGTCCAGAGAGGTGACCATAGACTGAAACAATAGCATGAAGGCAATCTTTCCATCCATCAAAGGTAAGGACTGAGGTGTTGATCTTGAGTCAGGAGAATCCAGAGCAAGGAACCTGGGACATGTTAACTGTGCTTGCTGGGACTCAATGTTACCAAGGAAATTCTTGTAGCTTTCTTTAATAGTTGGTATTTTGAAAGCACCAAAAGCTGTATGTAGCACTTTGCTGTGGGGTACATGATGAAAGCATGAGATTATGACATTTTAAATCCGGAAGAATTTATAACTTCATAGCCGCTGGAAATGCCCAATAATACTGGGTGAAAATTTTTCATTTTAAGACTTGTAAAGCTTACTTCATATACAAACACTTTTCATAAGCTACATATAGAGAAATGTGTCTGAACATGGAAGTAGAAACAATTTATCTTGCTTTTACTGTTAATTTTTTCCCAGGTATAAATTTGAACATAGTCCCATTTGTAAAACTTTATAAAGCTGAAACACTTGGATTTGTTTTACATAATCCTGATGATCTCTACAAAAAACCACAACAACCCAAAACCTAAATAAATTCAGGCCAATTTTTT
>WTSP01003072.1:13799-28152 GCA_025331215.1 Actenoides lindsayi
TATTTTTTTTTTATTATTATTTTTTTAATGCTGGTGATGCAACTTTATTTCAGTGCTACCTTAGTCCATCTTCTGAAAGTGTCTCCAGGCAAGCAACCACAGATGCAGTGGTGGGACCTAGCCTATTTATTTGTGTTAATCTGAGCCTAATATAGACAAAGATCCAGAGGACCAGCTGAGTTATTTGACTGTTCTTCAGCAACTCAGGTCATCTATAGTGTTTGGATCTATAGACAACACATGCAAGAAGCCAAGCAAAGAGAGGTAAGGGATCTCATTTGGTGCCCTCAGTTTCGTGTAAAATGAGATTTGGAAATGTAAAAAAGCATGAAATAATGAGTTGTCTGCTGAAAGCAGGACAGAGACTCTAGGTATAAACACTGTTCAATGAACAGGCAGTGAACTCTTGTAATTAAGTTTAATGCTGTCTTCATTTTCTATCATCTTTTTGCTACTGTAAGGAGAAACAGCCTGTTTGTGTGAGAAGTTAGAATATTTCATGCTGTAATATGAAATGTTTGGGTTCTCTGATTTAACTGTTGTGCAACATCTAATCCATGTGATAGCTCCATTTAGTCACTTTGTCCTTTGGTTCCCTTTTTGACATGCAGCATTGACCAGTGAATCAAACAAAGCAGAAGTGCTCAAGAACGGGATATTATGTTTTTAAATTCCTGAAAGAGTATAAGCAAAACCATCACAGAAACACAACAGCAAATGATTTTTTTCATGTTTGACATTTGATATATGTACAAGTTTCTTACCCTGTTATTGATGCCTGTAGTTTAGTGTTATATCATCCTGATCTATAGTTATGAAACAGTATTTTATTTTATTCTTGCTTGAATTTAGCCCCACAAGCATGATATAAGTGACATATTTCATGTATATCTAAAAAATTTAAATAAATCTAATTAAAAAAAATCTTCATAACATGCAATAAGAGTATTTTCATTTGCTTTCAACATGATGCCCAGCATTAAATATTTCTGCACTTTGCTCTCTTTTTAAAAAAAAAAAAAAAAAAAAAAAAAGGAAAAGAAATTGTGTGTCATTGTCTGAATCAATAAGCAGCTGTCTGCAAAGCTCAATGTTTTGCTCTGCATACACCCACTTGTCAGCTCAATGCTACTTCCCAGGGTGCGACTGACTAGAAGCATAGAAAAGATGATATAGTAGCTCAAGAACAGTTGAAGCGTAAGAGATTACAGGGATTTGGGAGCTTAAACAAATATTTACCAGTAAATCCTGAGCTTAATTTTGGTATATTTTTGCAGTTAAATGCCTATTTCTTTTCCTCAGCGGAACTATAGACAATCTATTCAGTGGAGCAGTTTATAATGTATCAAGAAAAAAACACCACAAAATTCAACTAAAAAAGGTTCCATTCCTAACCTGAAAGCAGGCCTCAGTTTTTTTATCTTGTAAGCCTGATCCAAGATTTGGGTAAACATGAGCTCTTTTCAGTTTCTCTCCTACAATCTGTCAACCAATTACATGCAGAGTTTTCACATATTTCTCAATGAAAAAAAGAAATATCTGGTGATAAATGTCCACAAAAAATGAAAAAAAGAGGAAAATAGTACTTGAAACTTCCATCCTATATGATAACCACGGGGCAAAAAACAAAGACATTACAAGTAGAAAAAAGGCAAGGTGAGAGGAAGGAAAGTAGAATAAAAGTCCTCCATCAATGAGTATATTTTTTACAGGTTTTCATGAACCCAAATGACAAAAACAAGAACTCACAAAAGTTCACTAAGTACCCACCCTGTTAAGATTGGCAAAATACCTGCTCAAGACTGAAGCATCTTCTACAGTTTCTGTAAGTTGAAAAAACAATTTGGTAACTCTGCTTTTAAATTTACCAGAACTTCACATAAAACTTCTCAGTCACTTATGCTGCCAATACAGAAGGTCACTCATGCAGAAGGTTGGGATAAGAGCAACTACAAGATGAAAAAAAGTAACATTGTTTTAAATAATTTTATTTTAATGGACTCTTTGAATGGATCTGCTTTAAAGTCACTCTCTGTTAATATGGAGTTTCATAAACCAGCAGCATAAACCCTCACCTAGATTTATTATATCAGACATCATCATAGATTTACATAGATCAGATTTACAAGATCAGACATCATCATAGCCCTTTTACACATGCTTTTACAACTGTTCTTTTGCAATGCATTCAGTTATTGAGAAGATGGTCAAATGCTTGAACACGCTTCCTGGAGAGGGGTTCAATGCTCCAAGCCCCTGAGTGTTTAAGAGGCGTTTGGACGATGCCCTTAATAACATGCTTTAACTTCTGGTCAGCCCTGAAGTGGTCAGGCAGTTGGACTAAATGATCATTGTAACTCTCTCCCAACTGAAATATTCTATTCTACTCCTATTCTACTCTATACTGTATGCAAGATGTCAGAGTCCTTCTGTTATTCAAGATCACATCACCTGAAGAATGCCTTGTCAGCCTCCTAAAAAGCTTGGTTTGCATCTCTGTTATGTTTTCATGTAACTGTTCTGTATATAACCTGCTGCCTTTCTTGATTTTATTCCTGTCAACACCAGACTTTATTAAGCACCACCAAGGCCATATTTATCTATTGAGAATCTGTGTGGACATCAGTGAGCTCTCGCGGTAGCCAGCTGAGAGTCTGAAAAAATGAGCTGTTGGTAAATTGTTCTAACCAGGGCTATTTTCTGATTGAAAAGGGATTACATGTTTTACCAAATACTGTTTTTGAAAATATGTCTGTATAGATAACTAAGTTTAATAGTTCTAGGAAACTATGGCTCAAACTCTTTTGCAGCACTTAACAGTGGAAGAAATGTTTTCTGTGAGTGAATCCAGTGGAGTTCTAAGGCCGTGGCTGAGTTTTAAAGGTTAGGCAGGGTCAGTTGCTGTAAGAATAGCACAGAAGACCTTTGGGTAATGGTTTCAAGAATGCTGAAATTCCCTCCCAGTAGTCACCTGTGGCCATACTGGGATGAGTTTATCCTTATCTATGTTATTTTTCAGACATATTAATTTTGTCCCTGCTCAACGATGACTAGAAGCTGCCTAGTACTACACAGAGAACTTGCTAAAATGTGGGATACGCCAGTTTGTATTTGGCAATTCACACTTAACTTCCCACTAATCTGAGAGTCGGGGCAGAGAGAAATTGAATCTGCGTGCAAAACACCATGGTAGCTATTTCCCCTACTGGGACAAACTCCATGAGGACATTCACATCCACACTGCCTTTAAGTCATCAGAGATAAGTAAAGCAGCCACCAAGTGAACTATGTGAGTGTCATTAGAACAGAATAATATGTGGATTTTCAAGAGTGAATGACAGAAAAGAAAGGTTATCTGGTTTTTTTTTCTACAACAAACTATTGCTTAGTTAAGAAAGCACTTAGAACTTGCCTTAGCCTCTCCTTCTGCAGGTTGAACAAACCCAGATCCTCTGGCCTAGAAATGTCTCTGGTAAGACAAATGCTGAGCCACAGATTACCTCTCAATGTCAGATTCCCACAAGATCTTGAAGTAAGTCATTTTGTCAGTAAAGTAGGCCTGTTGGAACCTACAAAATCCAGCATGTAAGCTGCATGTAGGTTTTTGAGCCCACTGTAAGTTTTGAGTAAGAGAAAATGGGTAATTTTCTTTTTCACATGAGACAATAGCTTTTTTCCCCCCCCTAAATGATATTTCAAAAATTAAAGACTGTGCAACATTGTTATTTATTTCTATAAAACTACTTAGGAAACATTGATTTATTATAAGGAAATTAAAGAGCTATCTGTGACAACACTACAGTTAGAAGAACAGCTTTCTGTCTAGAATTCTTATACCACATAATATTCCAAATTATGTAAATGACAAGATTAATGAAAAGTAATCATCCACACTGACATCTATAAAGATTCATATGTTCAGAAAAATAAGAGAGAGTTCAATAGCCAGTAAAAGGCAAAACTACTGGAAGTGAGAATGGCAGAAGTGAAAAAGAGATGACCAACTAGATCCATAATATGTAAGAAACCTTAGAGCTATAGAGTATCATCTATTGAGAAAGATCTCTGGAAGTCACCTAGTCAATCTGTGTCAATTGCAACGGGGCCAGCTTGGTTCAGTTTGGTCAGAACAATGTCTAGATGAGTTCTGCATATTCAAGGATGGAGATTTCAGTCGTTTTGTTAGCATAGTCTAAGTACAGTTAGCACAGATAAACAGAGACACTACATATTTCTTATTTATTTTATTAAAACTCATTGCAAGATCAAAGGTTTCACGAAAAAATAGAAACTTACAAATTGTGTGAATAGTTTTAATGCACTCATAAAAAGACATAACATGAAAAATGACTAAGATTCTTTACTATATCTGCAATATAATCCATTGGCTTTATTCTGAAAATATTGTTGCCATTTTAGAGTAAACAAAAAGCCTAGCATTACACATGTTCACATGTATTTACCACTTATTTAAAACAAAAACTTTACGATATATTTTTTCCAGAGAAATTAGTTCATCCCCATTTGAAAAGTCTAATAAGAAAACATTCAACAACCTCAGTGGAATTATGTGAGCCGATGTTTCTGTTGTAAAAAATTATGCTGTGGAAATCAACAAACAGTTTTACAGAGAGTTATATAGCCATACTAAACAAGCTTCTAGGTTATGTTGCATTAGACCTTCTGGATTAGCAAAATATTTTGACAATAATAGCAAGTCTTCAGCTGAAGCTTAAGCATTTCATACTTTGAATTAAAATGCTGTAACCTTTGAAAAACAAATATCCAGTGTTACACACCTGAAAACATTCTCAACCAAATGGTAATACTCTAAAGGTTAACACAACTTCAAGTTGAAGCTGCAATATCTGTATTTTCACTATCCCCTCATCAAATTTAGGAGTGCATTTAAAATGCACTGTGACACAGAAAATTAATCATTTGGTGTATTTACTCTGGGTATTTTATTGCATACACTGTATTATGAAGCATCTGATCCTATAAAATGATACCCATGATGGGACTCATGTTTAGACAGCCTTCTCAAGTTAAGCACTCCTTGCATTGTCAGATCTGTTGTAAAGTAACAACCACACAGGTAATAAGAGGAATCCTGATATTGGCTTATACCCATTCATCTGAATTTCCCAATTCAGAAACGTAACAGCATAGTAACAGGAAACAAGTTCACTTTCAAAAAAAGAAATTTTTTTTTAATCACATTTAAACATTGTCTGTTAACTTACTTCTGACAGTGTATTCAACTACTGTTTGACTTTATGAAGTCAGAATTGGTTATCAGTGTTAGGTTAAGCACTGTTAAGTCATATAAAATGGCAAGCTGGAAAGATCTGGAAATCTCTACGACATCTATTTTGAATAAAACAAAATGAAACACAATAGCAATTCTGTTGAATAAGTAAGATTGTCCATTAAATATCCATTGTGATTATCATAATTTACTGAGATTGCCTTTTAAAATAATAATTTGTAAAATTACCAAAGTGTTTATAAGAAGATGACAATTATTTATAGATTTTCTTATTACTATGCATCTTGAAACTTCTGGGGTAGGATTAAGTAAACAATAAGCATCAAGTTTAGCTCTTAGTTTCAACACAGGTGTCTGTTGATCAGCTGCACTGGTTGGTGCTAACATGGAGTTACCATTAACAAATCAAAGGAAACACACGTTATCAAGCCAAAGTAAACACAAGAAAACAAGCTTAACATTTTCTATAACTCAAACTATCCAGAGAACTAGTAGCAATCCACTTCAAGAAATCTGTCAAAGGCTTTAATATCTTTTATGCAAACAAAAACACAAAGCATTTCTAAAGTTTTTCTTCAACATTAGTACTTAGTTGTACAGTATATTAAAGTCAGCATACAGCTTTTACCATTTTACTATAACCTCTGTAAACTTACAATTATATTGCATTATATGAAAGGTTGTGAATGCTCTGCAATCCCCATTAGATCTACCGAATGCAGCAGAGTGGAACTGTCATCGGAGGTTAAGAGGCAGTAGACATACTGGGTGTCCAGCCCATTTGATAAGCCCGTTCCAATGTCCTCTTGCAATCCTGTAGTACAGTACTGAAGGTTATATGTGGATACTGTTGCACTAGCTGCTCCACTGTAGCTTCATTCACCTGCAACCAAAGAAAAGAATGTGATGTGTGGAAGTGGATAAAAAAGGCAACATTATGCAAGCTAAATGAATGATTGAACTGCGAACTCCTGGGAAGGCTTGCAGATTTGCACTCTTCACTGATACTATAGGTTTGGGTGCATTTATCACAAAACAAATATACAGAATGTAATGTTCTGTTAGAAAATAACAAAAAATCCCCAAACAAACAGTGATTTTATCGTGACAGAAGTTTTATATAACATTTTAGTTAATATTGTTTGATTATTTATGATTGAAAGCAAACAGGAAAGACAAATAAGTCTCCATTTGAAAACAGCTTTGTTTAGAAAAGTGCAACAATGTTTAACAACCTCTTAAAACATTTTAATTCCATGCTTGAATATTCTGGCCACTCATAGAGCCCCAAATCTAATTATTCAAACAAAAGCCATCCTGTTTAACAAAATGGTGCCCTGAGTAACAGATTTCTATCTTGAAATAGGAGCATATTTATTCAAACTCACTCAAGTAGACATAGGTTTGAAATGTAAAATTTTTTTTTGCTTTGGAAAATGAAAAGTGATTAAATCTATTAATTATTTTATAGCACAGTTATGATACTTTTACACATACTAAGTAGTAACTCCACAATTAACCTTATGGAAATGAACTTGCACTGTATGCTAGCTATCAATGTGGTCGCAATGAAAAATAAAGAGATAACATGACTAAACGTAGGGATAAGAATGCAAACTATTCCATATTGCAGGTAGATCAATTAACCCATTTACCAATTACCAAGATAGGTCAACTTTTCCAAAGGTTAAAAGTCTTGCACGTCTTCACATACATCACTGGTAGAGTTTTTATTTTAACCTCTTTGTGTGACGCTTACATTGCACAAAAGGTTTTGTGGAAAAAAATGGTCACATCAATAAAAAAAACCATACAAGTATATCAGGTCTGGGAGGTCCCTCCTAAACCGTAGACATCAAAAGCAGAACCTTTATTCTTGATCAGACAAGGCAATCAGACAAGCCCAGCTAAACCTAACACCTTTTCAATTGCAGTGCTGTGAAAAGATTAATTAATCAATTGTTTTTAAGATATTTGCAGTTCATATCACAGAAGTAGACAACTTTCTTCAGCCTTTAGATAAATAAAAGATTAACCTAAGAACCATAATTTCTAGGTAGCTCTCTTTGAAATCTTTGCTGACCACTTGGGAATTTTAAAATGCGTCAATACTACATTTAACTACTGAACCATCTAGATCAGTAGGATGTATGCCTGTTACCATTGCTTGCTTTTTTTCCCCACAGTGTTCCACATTCAAGGCCAAAAGTAAAAAACTAGACTAAAATGTTTACTACCATTACAAAGATGTATCTTGGGAGTAATATTTTAAAGCACAGTGACCACAGTATCTAATAATATTTTTGTCCTTAAGAGAGAACAAGGAGCGCATCCTTCTGAACAGTGATTGCAGCCAATGACAAGGATAAATGAAAGGTTTAATATCCAGTTCTTCTACTTTGATAATAGAAACACTCGATCTTCATTGGAAGTTTCATCTAGCTGAAACTGACTTGGATAGAAAACTGGTTTAACTTCCCTTCATAGAACAGACTGTAGTCTTTTGGCAAATTACTACGTTACAGTAACATCGTCCAGTCCTGAAAAACAAGAACTGACTGTTAATAAATCAAAATGAAATCAGAGATAGCAGAAGTCCTCCAAAATACTTGATATTTGTAGCTGAACACATACTTTCAAACTGTCAGCAACAGTTCATAGAAATATTGCGTGCAAGGGAAGAATACCCCTAAAGCAGCAGTATTTGATACTTTTTGCCTATTCAGAAATAATCAAAAGCCTCTTTTCTTTAGATTTGTAGTGCAAAGAGCAATGGCAAAATCTATCATACTACCACAAATTTCTCTTAATGGTTAATTAAGCAACAGAAAAGATGCTTACCACAGACAGCTGCTCATTCAGCTTTTTCATAATGGTAAACTTAAAAAAGAGATACTGTTCATCTACTGAATATCTGCAAATACTACTAGTGGAGAGGGGTTATTATGATTTGACACATACCTGTTGGGCTTTATTTATTAGAACAGCACAGATATCACAGTATTAGAGACAAAGTCATAAGCAAATTTTCTGTTACAGGAAACAAATAAGGCAAATTAGCTACAAAGATGATGTTCAAACACAGGAAGGTAAGTAATGATCTCCATGTCCTGGTCTCTTTGATTCAAGACTGAACACATTTACGTAAGTTATGCTGCAGTGAGAGATAAGCTTATGTATTTACTACAAGGCTAACTTAAGTGAAATAGCATGGCTCACGATACTCAAGAGGACAGACAATGTTAACAGTGGTATCTTTTAAGTCATACAAAGGCCATGAACTCTCCTTTTGCTCCTGAGTTCCAGCCAGGGTTCTCCACTCAACCAGGCCGGTCTCTACCCCATCAGCCCATCTTTCAGGACATGGGAATGGCTTTTTCCTGTGCTTTTAAGATTTCCCTCTTGAAGAGTGTCCAGCCCTCCTGGACTCTTTTGTCCTTCAGGATGGCCTCCCAAGGGACACTTCCAATCAGTCTCCTGAACAGGCTGCCCTACGAAGTCCAAAGTGTCAGTTCTGCTGACCCCTCTCCTTACTCCTCCAAGAACCAAAAACTCTATTATCTCATGATCACTAAGCCCAAGATGGCCTCTGACTGATACATCTCCTACAAGTCCTTCTCTGTTAACAAGCAGCAGGCCCAGCAGGGCACCTTCCCTACTTGGCTCCTTCACCAGCTGTATCAGGATGTTATCAGGAACCTCTGGGATTGTTCCCTCTTTGCTGTGTTATACTCCCAGCAGACATCTGGGAAGTGGAAGTCCCCCATGAGAACAAGAAGCAGCGATCACAAACCTTCTCCCAGCTGCTTATAGAGTATTCCATCAGTCTCAACATCCTGACTGGGTGGTCTGTAGCAAACTCCCACCACAGTATCTGCCTTGTTGGCCTTCCCCTTGATTCCTACCCATAAACACTCAACCCTGTCATCTCCAGCATTACGTTGTAGACATAGATATCCCTCCTGGAGTCAGAGGGCCACGCCATCGCTTCAACTTCATCGTGTCTCCCTTCTGAAAAGTTGGTAGCCATCAACTGCAGCACCCCAATCATGTGAGTCATCCCGCCACATTTCTGTGATGGCAGCTGTATCAGCTTTCTCATTGCACAATGGCCTCCAGTTCTTCCTGCTTGTTGCCTATGCTGTGTGCATTGGTTTCAATGCACTTTAGCTGAGCTAATGGTCCTGCCACCTTCTTGGAGGGAGAAGTCCCAGTTCCCACCAGGCAGTTCTCTGATGCTTCAATAGTTACCAGCCTATCAACTCTTGCGTCTTTGCTGCTGCATGGATCATCATCCCCCACCTCCACTGAGACAGCCGAGTGTGAGACTTAATCACCACACTGCCCCACAGCTACTGCCAGGTCACTTTCAGGTTCCTCTCTAGCGAGCCCAGTTTCATCCCCATCCCCCTTCCAGTCTAGTTTAAAGACCTTTCAATAAGCCCCCGGATGCTTTTCCCCCTTTGAGACAGGCATTCCCCATTTGTTGCCAGCAGGCCTGAGGTCTTGTAAAGCAGCCCATGGTCAAAAACCCCAGAATTCCACTGGTGGCACCAGTCTCTGAACCATGTGTTAACCAGGTGTGTTATGTTCCTTTCTGTATTCTTCCTGCCACTGAAGGGCTTGAGGAGAACACGACCTGCGCTCCCAATCCTTCAACCAATCACCCCGGTGCCCTAAAGTCCTTTTTAAACACTTTTGGACTTCTGTGGTACCAGACCAGGGAGTGTCCTGGGGATGTCTCTGACCCGGGCCCCAGGGACGCAGCACTTTCTCGTGGGATGGATCCGGGCGGCACCTGGGCCGCTCGTCACCTCAGAAGGGAATTGCCTACAACAGTGACCCTCCTTTTCGTCTGAACAGAAGCAGCACTAAGGCGGGGGTCGGATGACTCGCCCCAAGCAACCCTTGCATGGACCTTCATCTCCATCCTTGTTTGTTTGGCCCTCCAGTTCCAGAGCCCCAAACCTTCTGTGTAAGGGCAACTGGGAAGGTGAGGGAGGAGGCGGGGTTCAGCTGCCTGCCCATGCAGGGACCTGTTTCCATTGCCCCGGGTCTCTTCGGTCCCCCCCTTCCCGCGGGTCACCCCGCCCACGGGGCTGCCTCTGCTCCCTGCGTCCCGAGGGACAGGCTCAGGAGCTCCCTGCACCCGAGACCTGCACAGCCGCGGCTTTGTGTGGCAGCTCCGGCTGGTCCCCACATTTCTTTTGGCAATAACATTTACTCTCATGACAGAGTAAAAAGCTATAACAGTAAGCTCCATGATAAATGATTGGATATATGTAACTTTTAGTTAAGTATAAATATTTTTAATCATAAGAAAGTAACAGCAAATAGTTAAAAATTATGCTGGACAAAATAAATGCAATGTAAAATAACACAACAGAAGAGGGAGAAAAAGGATCCTATTTGGCAGTGGGACAACCTACATGGATTTCAGGATAAGAAACAAAAGTGGACAATTAAGCCACAAATGATGCCCTCCCAGAAGATTTTGAGAGCTTTTCTTTTACCATGAGAAAAGTCAGGTCAAATATTGAAATAGTGTAAAATTTTTAGTATTTTCAATTTTCTGTAGTAATGTACTAAAATGTCACTATTTAAAAGGTAGGAAAACAGAGAAATCAAAGTTTTGTTCTTTGTTAATGCATGAGATAAGTAATATCTAAGTCAACTCTGTTATTATCCTTGTCATCAGTTCCCTGGTAGGATTAAGATGAAGTCTTATATCTAACCATTAGAAGACAAGCTTCTGGCTCTTTGTTAAGAAGCAGTCTGGCTGGTGATAAAACAAAAGTACTGAATGCCATTCCCAAAATAAATTCATTACACAAACAGAGCAATTTTCTCTTCTGAGCTTCAACAGTCTAGTTCAATGAATGAAAACTAAAAATCTTCACATCTTAATATACTTTAAGATGTTATAGTTTTCTTACATGAACTTTCATTAATCTTAATCTTTTGAGTTTTCTAAAGGAAAAATACTGTCTGAAGATAAACTGGTTAGATTATCTAATACATAATCATTCATTTGAATTTGAATAGCTCTTCAATTCTGTTTTAACACACAATGAAAGAATGCAGTCCTTATCATTAAGAGTCAAAGTAATATGTTTGTCCTGGTCTTCAAATCCTGGACTTCAAACAGAAAAAAAGAACAACAAAGACTGGGTTGAAAGTTATTTTTTCTTGCTGAAAGAAAAAATTATTCCAGGCTAAAAATTATATACAAAAAATAAAAATAAAAAGGACAAGATGGGTTACAGAAACTGTCAGGACCAAGTGATATTATCTCCTTTTAACTCAATTAGTGCAGTTATCTAGAAATCACAATTTTGAATCCTTTTTGCTTAAAGACATACGAACGTATTTCACCTATTTCCTAGAATAATATACTTGACTTGTAACAAATGTTATCTGGAGTGGGACCTCCTTGTTTTCTGCTGATGATAGTGTGCAGAGTACATTTAATTGCAGTATAGAAAAAGAACACTTCCTCATGTGATAATTAGGCATTCATTTGGGAAAGAAGAACACAACTACCCATCTAGTTCACGTCAAGTGGAAGAACATTCACAAAAGGGTTTCAGGAGTGCTTCTTTGGAAGACTATAATCTCACTCTGCTAGGTACATACATAACATGGGTGAAATACTGAGAAAAATGGGAAATTGGTGTTCACAACTCTATCTCTCCTGTAGGTAAAATGATCTACCTAACTAAGACAGAAAGCTGGAAAAACCACTCCAGTCTGAAATATTTTTTTCCCAGAATTAACTGACAATTATGAGCAGATTTTTTAGGTTCAGGATAAACTGAAACTACAGTTTTCATTTAATAAGCTACTCAGAGAAAATTATTACTCAGATTTTTGATCTGGTATGCTAAACGTAGTCATCCAGTCTGATTGCTAGTATTTACCGATTTGGTGCACTTGTATCTCCACAGACCACCGTGAGTAATTTCTTTTATGCCATCTTCCACAAATTCTCATGGAAAATTCAAACGGCATGCATAAATAGTTACTAGATGATTTTTAGATTTTGCTTTTAAATGTGCAATGTCATTTGACAAAATTCTAGTGATAATTTAACCATTGTTCTCTTTCATTTCTAGATTCTAAACCCGAGGGAATGCAATACTAGATCCACTGGTCACCAATGCAGGTGAGGTCATCAGAGGTCTCAAGATTGGAGGAATCCTGGGCTGCAGTGACCATGAACTGGTAGAATTTGCAGTAGTAAGGGTCATGAATGAGTCAAGGAGCATAATCAGGACCCTGAATTATAGAAAAGCAAACTTCCAGCTCTTCAAGGAGTTAGTCAATCAGACACCCTGGGAAATGGTCTTCGGGGAAAAGGGAGCAGAACAGAGCTGGCAGATCTTTAAGGACACTTTGCATAGAATGCAAGAGATATCCATGCCCGGGTGTAAGAAATCTAGGAATGGAGGGAAGAGACCAGCACGGCTAAGCCGTAACCTGCTGGTCAAACTAAGAGGCAAGACAGAGCTGCACACGCAGTGAAAGCAGGGACAGGTATCCTGGGAAGAGAATTGGGATACTGACTGATTGTGTAGGGATGAGGTCAGGAAGGCCAGGGCACAGTTGGAGCTGAACTTAGAAAGGGATGCTAAGAATAGTAAGAGAAGATTCTACAGGTAAACCAATAAAAAAAGGAAGGTTAAAGAAAACATACCCCCCTGAAGAGCAGGAATGGTGAACTAGTAACAACAGATGAGAGAAAGACTGAGGTTCTCGACAGCTTTTTTTCCTCAGTCTTCTCTGGCAACCTCTCTACCAACACCTCCCAAGTTAAAAAAATCACAAAGTAAGGACCAAAGTCCCCGTCCCACTGTATGTGAAAATCAGGTTTGTAACCACCTGAAGAACCTGAACATACATAAGCCTATGGGACCTGATGAGATGCATCCCAGAGTCCTGAGGGAATTGGCTAATGTCATTGACAAGCCACTCCCCTTAATAGTTGAAAAGTCCTGGCAGTAAGATGAAGTCCCCGGTGACTGAAAGAAGGGACACATTACACCCATTTTTGAAAAGGGTAAAACGGAGGACCCTGGGAACTACAGATATGTCAGCCTCACCTCCGTGCCTGGGAAGATCATGGTGCAGAGTCTCTGAGAATCTCTGATAAGGCACATGGAGGACAGGGAGGTGATCTGAGACAGCCAGCATGGCTTTACTAGGGGCAAATCCTGTCTGACGAACCTAGTGGCTATCTATGATTAAGTGACTACGTCAGTGGACAAGGGAAGAGCTATGGGTGTGATCTATCTGGACTTCTGCAAGGCCTTTGACACATTCCCCACAATATCCTACTCGCCAAGTTGGAGGATATGGATTTGATGGGTGAACCGTTCAGTGGATAAGGAATTGGCTGGATGGTCGCATCCAGAGGGTGGTGGTCAATGACTCAAAGTCCAGAAGGAGAGCAATGACAATTGTGGGCTGCAGGGGTCCGTACTGGGACCTGTACTGTTTAGTATTTTTATCAGTGACATAGACAGCGAGGTTGTGTGCACCATCAGCAAGTTTGCAGATGACACCAAGCTGAGTGGTGTTGTTGACAGGCTGGAGGGATGGGATGTCATCCAGAGGGATCTGGACAAGCTGGAGAGGTGGACCCAGGTGAACATCATGAGGTTCAACAAGACCAGGTGCAGGGTCCTATACCTGGGCTGTAACAGTCCTCACCATCAATTCAGGCTGGGGGATGAGGTGATAGAAAGTGGCCCTGCAGAAAAGGACTTGGGGGTTCTGGTGGATGAGAAGCTGGACATGAGCAGACAGTGCGCACTTGTAGGCCAGAAGGCCAATCACATCCTGGGCTGCATCAAAAGACATGTGGCCAGCAAATCGAGAGGTGATTCTGACACCTTACTCTGCTCTGGTGAGGTCTCACCTGGAGCACTGCATCCAGTTCTGGAGCCCTCAGTACAGGAGAGACATGGAGCTGGTGGAGTGGGTCCAGAGAAGGGCCACAAAAATGATCAGAGGGCTGGAACACCTCTCCTACGAGGACAGGCTGAGGGAGCTGGGGTTGTTCAGCCTGGAGAAGAGAAG
>WTSP01003072.1:61328-71732 GCA_025331215.1 Actenoides lindsayi
GTAAAATATAAATTTAAAATATGTGTAGATTAAATCAAACTAAGGTATTTAAGCAAGAATTTGGAGGAACAGGTATATTCTTTATAAAATAGCTTTCACAGATTAGAAAAATTATGATCTAATTAAAGTGTTCTCTTATCCTTTTTTGATCTGACTGCTCTAGTTGTAGGATTATTGTCAAATTGTTGCATTAGTAGTAGATAAATAGGTATAATAATTTACAATCAACTTCAATAGGTTCTTTTGTTAATTTGTTCCTTTGTTAATTATGTTTTTGCACTTTCATCCTTCATATTTTATGAATGTACATTGACAGAGACAGAAACAGACGGAAAGAAAAAGACCAAGTGTAATGTTCAATGAAAAAAACTATGAAAAATGTAACTTGTGAAATTTTTCTTTAGGCCAGCTGATTGCAGGGTAACTACTGAAAAGCTGATACACACACTTTTATTTATATCTACTCAAAAGCAAGAAAATGTCAAAGAATCAGGATGAAGCTGATTTCCCTCTTGTGTGTGTGCATAGGTTTTGATTATAGGCTTTTTCCTCAATGAAAAATGATGAACTATTGCGTGGAGTTCTGAAAATCACTTCACAAAAATAGTGCTGTGTTCGGGGTCAATACCTCTCTAACAGCCAGCTATAAAGTTGTCGCTGATTTTTTTAAAAAGAATGGGATCAGGTCCCCTTTACTTTGGCTAGAGAGATTTTAGAAGTCTGCTTCCAGGAAGACTAAAAACTCCACAACTATATTGTTGCACAATAACAATAAAATTTTGAAGTTAATTTTCCCCATTATCAAAGGACTACCTTCCTCAAGATTTTGTAAAGTGAGTTTGTTTTGATACTTTTTCAAAAACTTTTTAAGGTTAACTAAACAGTTTACACAATTGTCTTCCTACTACATATGCAGTATATCGAACTGTGAATCATTGGGGATACTCTTTATATGGAAAAAACATGGTCCATATTTTTCACATTTAATGATATAAAAACTCTCAAGTACTTAGAAGACTTCGAAGTCTTCATGCACACAGCTAATCCCATAGCAACTTTGCACTATTTTGTCTGATTTCCTCTTTCTATATTTTTTTTTCCCTGCAGAAATTTCCTCACAGAAAACAGAAGCAAGTGTAACAATGAGCTCCCATCTAAATTCCATGTTTACACTGCAGCAACTTATAGGAGTCTATAGTTCACGTGCTGTGTTGCACTGCTAAAGCATTTGGCTACGTCTATACTAGGAACATTTACTAGTGATGCATCAAAATGAGATTTCAGTCTTGGTAAGGGTCTTGAAGCACTATTCCAATGTAAACATGTAATTAGAATTGCCTGTAGCACCAGTATTGTAGATAGAATATACCATCTCAAAGCCCGTTCAGAAAAGGTGGTTTTATCAGGCAGGAAAACAGAACAAGGCAGATTAAGTCTAATTCCTAAGATTTAAAGATCTATGAGAGGGACAGGAACAAAGCATGGATCTCCTGATGTTTTTCTCCCAGTTTATTTAGTCTTTTGACTTGGTGCCTTCTCTCTAACATAAAATGAAATGTAACTGATACTAATTACAGGGCATTATTCTGCACTGTTTACCGCTTTTAATGTTTTTCTTTAGCAATATCTGTATCTTTAGAACCAATATATAGCCACTCCAAGTTTTGCTGCAGAATGCCAGAAAGGGAAGAGAGGAATAATAAAACACTGTTCTTTAATTCAAAGCTGAGCATTTGTTCTGCAAGCACTACCACTCTTCCCACGCAACAGCATGAATTAAACTTTTTCCACCTAGTTTTTTTTGCTTGACCTTCTTTGGCATTTAAGTGCAGAAAAGAAAGTATTTCAGGGCTGCATGTGTCACTCTCAGAGATCTGAAGTTCCGGTTGCCTGCAGAGGCCATTTGAAAACATTAGCGTTGTCCTGGGAAAAGCAGCCCTTGGATATACTCTCATCCATAACAAAAGAGATTCTAAATAATAATAAGTGTGAGAATATACTGTTTCTCTTTGACCACTGGTGTAGGAAACCTGGTTGTATCATAAAGTCTCATGAAGAGAAGAAGCATGTAGAGGCAAATAATGGGAAAATAGGACGCCTATGGTGCATGTTCAAACTCTCAGGAATAGCTTTACCAAGATGAAAAAGAGAAATGAAACTGAAACCTTTGACTAGCTTTACAGTGAAGTGAGTATACAGTAGCAATCTGTTCCACTCAGGCCTCTAAAACTTTTTTTACGCTATATTTATGTAAGGTAGTTTTGTTTTATGATGTGATTTGGCAAGCAGGAATTGATTTCATTTTCAATAGAGATTTCTTTTCTAAACGGTAACAATAGAATAGCATTTTACCTGTAGACACAGGCACTGTCTTTAAACGCAGAGCAATTTTATTTCTTTAGTAAATGTTAATATTTAAAAATGAACTTGGGTCAAAAACCTTTAAGAAATGATTGTGGGTTTTTTTTTTTTTTTATCAGTGGCATTAAACCAAGTTGATAGCAACTGAATGGATAGTCCCTATTTTCAGAAAAAGGATCTCTTTTCACTAACAGGATGACTGTTGATCTAGAATTACTTCATACAAAGAGAATAGAAATCAATCTTTCCCAGTTCTAAAATGAGTGCTTTCACATTTCAGTTAGTTGCATACCTACTTATAATTACACCAATTATTCAAACAGCCTATAGATCCTTCTTTAAAGCATCACATTGTAAAATATTATCTATTTTGAGCTGATTTCTTCAAAAAGATACTTTATTTGCTAAATGTCTACACTTAGACACTGAAAGTATAGAATATCTTTAGATATAAAGGACCAAATAATTCAAACCTTGCTTTGTCAAACACAGACTTTTATGGTTTATATATCCACAGGTCATTTAATGGAGGGCAAAAAATATCAGCAATGAAAAGTAAAATCTTTCTCCCTCTCTCTCTCTGTATATGGTCTCTCAAAGGATCTTGCCACATCAACAGTAAAAAGAAACCTGACTGTCAACATTGAGCACTCTGACGACTGAAAAGACACAATAACCAGTTCTGATACTTTGTACCCAAGCAAGTGATCTTTCTATTTCATCCTTTGGGGGAATAAAGCGACTCAGAGATTGTTATGTCAAAACACTTTATCACTCCTAAAACTTACATGTACCGATTCTGTGTATCTAAAATACTTTATATCCCGGGAGTTCTTCCCAAAACAATACATGAATTATGAACAGCTTCAACAGTTTCATGCAAATGTGTAGCTAAACGGTCTGAATACAAATTCCCTGTAAGACTATGTAGTAAACATAAACAAAATATTGAGACTACAGTTTAGTGTAATTAGATAAAACTGTTCGCTACACCTTCACAAAAACCCGCAGAAATCTACAGTTAACAGCTGAAAATCAGATGCTAACCACATGTCTGGGATCAGATGGGATGAGTCCAGGCTATTTTTTTTTTTTTTTAATTTTTTCCCAATCATGCTATGAATATATGTGCAGCTGGAAATTTCACTGGAACATTTTCAAGGTTATTTCAGCATGGTAGTACCAAAAGAACTCAAAGTACAGAAATCAGCACAAATGTATTACAACTGCTGTAGACTCCTTATCATGAACTTTGATATGAAAACAGAAATCCTGACAAAGTGCATCTGCTGAAAATAAAGAGATGGATAATTGACAAAATAGCTCAGATTTCAAACTACTGGACAAAAGCCCAGCATGCAGCATGTTTTTGCAGAGTATCCAGAGCCCATTAAGAAGAGTTATAGAATGGAAATTTAAATACACTCATAGTTGGGAGAAGACAATAATTTGGCATAAGACTTACAATATGACAGTATTTTGAAATGTACAGAAAAAGAAAAAAAATAGGAAAATAATACAATTTTCTGAAGTGAACAATAGATTTGAATTTATGCCGATAAAAGAAGATTTTTAAGTCCATCTGATTTTTCACTTCTGCAGATGGTAGTTCATGTGAGAAAACAAAATGCCAAACTCTAATCCCCTTGCATAGTGTCCTTGGTGTCTTTCAGTTGTAAAGGCTCCAGCATTTTACCTTATGTGAAATAAACTATGGGGTTTATCCATAAAACCAGAGAAATCCTAGGGGTATTATGAGTGATTGGACCCATTTGCATGGACTATGGGACATCCTCTATTCTCCTAGAAATACTGTTTCTAAAGAGCTGCACTGCTCCATAATTACTATTACTTTCCCCTGGGAACCTTTGTCTAAGAAAACAAAAGATCACTGCCTATCTTTTTTTTTTTTTTTCTTTTTTTCTTCCCTGTGGGTGTGTAACAAAACATGACAAATGTAAAGTTTTATTCTGCAGTCTTTGGCAATGTCAGTGACATAACAATTTTGTATGTAACATGTATCTAGAAATCACAGGTACCTAAGACCAGCTTCATTTGGCAATACTGACATGTATTATATGTGGGTGATTAGCAACAAATGTGATCATATTATGCAAACTCTATCTAGTAAAAATCTTGTTCTAAAAATCACAATTTAAATTGTATTTTTCTGGTATGTAAAATAAAATCAGTTAAGTCTCTGACTTGAAAGATCAAAATTATTTCACTTGCATGCAAAAAATACAGCTAGATAACTGAATTTTAAAAGATTAAAACAAACAAAGAAAAAGCAACTACAAATTAATTTCCCTATTTAATATTATGTACACTGCTGTACTTTTTCAATTGCAAAGTACAGCTGAATGCAGTTCCCCAAACTACTACCCAAAGTACTTCACATCAACCAAACTGTATGTCCATTTTATCTTTCCTATCAAATCCAAAGACTGTGACTTTTACCCAGGTACACTAAAAACAACTGAAAAATTCAACTTGTTGATAACCTTGTCAATACACAGCAATACTTAGATTATACATATCATGCAGGAACCACATTTACAAAAGCAAACAGGGGTGGGTTTTTTGCCTCAAATATTTTAAGTTTAATTTTGGACTTGGAAGGACATTAGGGGATTGGACTAAAGTTCCCAAGATCATTCTCTAAGAATTTATACTGGAGCGGAAATCAGAAATGTTGAAAAATTTTCAATATGAATTCTAGCAATCAGGTTTTCGGATTGACTGTCAAAAATGTATTTAAACAGATAAGGATTTCATATTATATGCTTTCATTATGTTACTGCTATCAGTTAAATTCATGATAACAGAAAATAAAGAACAGTGGGGTTTATTTTTTTTTAATAAATTAAACAAATTCTATTGGTATAATAGAATACTTCTATAATATTCTATTATAGAAGTAGATTTTTGCCTCTGGACAAATTTATGAAGTGAGCGATTGTTTGTTATTTTGTACACATCAGTGTGATCAAATCACTGAGAAAAGTTACAAGGTCAGCTGGCAGAGATCCTAGACCCTTCAATTCCAAAAAGGTGAACAGTGTCCTCCCTCTAAAATAAAACCATCCTAAGTAGAATTGCAAAGAAATCTTAAACATGATTACAGATACTGCAGACCTGTCCTAAGTTCAGGTTTGTACTTAAACCTTCAGCCAGTTTACTTAGAAACGAAAGGAAGTATTTTGGAAAGGTGAGGTTTCTTTTGCAAGACCCATGCTTCACACAACAAAATTATTTAACTAAGGTTATGCCTATACAAGGAAAAATGCATTGATTTAACTAAACTGATTGATTTTAAATCCAGTTAAACTGGTGCAAACATCTAGTGTAAATGCACTTACCTCAGCTAAGACCTTGCTTAAATTGATTTAGCTTACTTCAGCAATTTATCAATGTTAGCTAAACCAATTCTAGCAAAGGTTAAGCAGGTTTCAGTGCTTCTGTAGAGGGAGTCTGAACAGATTTAACTATAGTGACTTAAAAACATTTTAATTGAAACAGTGTAGCAACTCATATGGGCAAGATTTGAATCCCAAAGGCAGAGAGGCAAAGCAGCATATATAGTTGTATTACAGGCAAACTGAAATCTATCCTGGTTTCCACCTGGGTACCCCTCTGCTGATAAAGGATATGTAGATTGTGTAACCAGCATTTGGAATGAGGCACAGTAAAACCAAGATTAATGTTCAATGGCCAAAGGATTTTACAGAACCAGCAGAAAAGGGAGAAAGTAAAAAAAGCACATCAAACCCCCAAACACATAGTTATGAATTAAGGAAACTTGGTCTGGGTATGAATGAAATACAGCACAAGTAGAATTCTAGCATGGTATTAAAAAAAAGCTACTTCTCAGAATGGGTATTTGTACATGTGTTTGAGACATTAAAAAAATACTGCAGTATTCAAAAAGGTTTTCTCTTTTACCTATCAGTTCAGCTTGTCTGGGAATTTCCTGGTGTGTACATGTGGTAGTCTGCATCACATATGTTTTAAAGAGAGACTTACAAGAGAGATGGAAAGTGAAAAAGGCATCAAGATTAATTTTCTTCTTTCCACCAAAATAGTAGCCACTGCATGCTTTTAAGCAAACTTTCATACCAGCTTATGCTTGGTAGCCTAGAGAGGCATGGATCTACTGAGAGGTAGGTGCATGGCAAATTCTCCTCACCATACAGCTGCAAAGCAAGCCCGTGCAGTCCAGAAGTGACACTGTTGTCTTACTCTGTCTGGGATAACATAGCTATACCCCTGTTTCTCATAAACACAAGTTTTCCACCTCCTCGATATGTAAGCAGAATCAGTGCAGCTACAAGAACTGAAGGCATTTACACAAATCCACATTAACTTCCAACATCATGATCCTTAACCGTGCTAGCTCACGATTTACAGAGAATATACACCTGCTAAAACACAGAAGGCAGCTACAATAGGTAGACTTTCATTCCCATTAATCCCAAAGTAGACACTAACTTAACTCAGTGCTGCTGGCACGGTTGCCAGCAGCATGTCCAGGTGGCCAAGAAGGCCAATGGCACCCTGACCTGCATCAGGAATAGTGTGGCCAGCAGGACTAGAGAAGTGATTGTCCTCCTGTATTCAGCATTGGTGAGGCTGCACCTTGTGTACTGTGTTCAGTTTTGGGCACTGCACTATAAGAAAGATAATTGAGGTGCTGGAGCAGGTCCAGAGAAGGGCAACAAAGGGTACGGGGTCTCAAGAACATGTCTTATAAGAAGCAGATGAAGGAGCTGGGGTTGTTTAGTCTGAAGGAGACTGAGTGGAGACCTTATTACTCTCTACAGCTACCTGAAAGGAGGTTGTAGCCAGGTGGGTGTTGGTCTCTTCTCACAAGTCATAACTGATATGACAAGAGAAAATGGCCTCGAGTTATGCCAGGGGAAGTTTGGGATGGACATTAAGAAAAACTTCTATTCTGAAAGGGTTGTCAATGTCTGGAACAGGCTTCCCAGGGAAGCAGCTTAATTGCCATCCCTGTATGTATTTAAAAGCTGTCTAGATATGGTGCTCAAGGCTATGGTATAGTAGTGGCACTGGTAGTTATATAATGGTTGGCCTTGATCTTTTTCAATCATAGCGATTCTGTGATTCTGTGACACTTGTGCTCCTTATGGAGCACTTATCTCTCTGTAAGACTACTTTCTGCATTTTCTTTTTGCTTTCACAGTTATCCTTCACTTCTTCCTGAAGTCTACTGGAACTGAGAGCAATTCCATGATTCTAGCTAAAACACTCTTTAAATGTCTTTTTGCCTTTCTGACCCTAATCCTAGCTAGGATGTTATGGGAGGGATATATGTCTGAATTCCTCCCTTGACACCTGAGATCATCACCATTACAATTTGCTTAGTCTCTGCCAAATTTTCAGACTTCAAACTTACCTTTCTCACAAAGATCTATCTCACAGCAAATTCACAAATAAGTTAGTGGTTGCATAAGCTTAAAACCTAAGCATTTACAGAAATGTAGTAATGTGTTCACAACTGAACTAGATACTGCATTGCCCTTCAATTTTTAGGAGGATGAAAGAAATAATTGTAGTTAAAATTTCTGAAAGAAAATTCTGAATTTGCTGAATTTTAGTGCTTTAAAAAGAATTCTGTAAAAATGCTAGAATATGTTGGTTTGATAATTTACTAGGATACACAGAAACATATCTGCAATTTCATAAAGTGATTAAAAAGATAGCTGGGTGTTTTAAGTACTTTTTCATCAAGCAGTTTTGTCTTTACCTAATTGTCCTGGTATTGTTTGCTAATTCTGGTATTCTTTGGTAAGGTGTTTTCAAATTATCAGGTAACTAACTGCATGGTTAATCTTAATGTTAAATGCTCCTGATTTTACAAAGTATGAAACATATGACTGTATTTGCTTATGATATCACCAGCTGGTTTTCACACTTAAACATTTTATGAACTGGTTGACAACATAAACCTGTATTCTCTCTTTAAAGGTATAGTAATAAAATTTAAAATGAAAGGTAAAGATGAATTAATCTTATTAAGCTTATTTTAGCCATGGAAAGTCAAAAGTCTTATCTTTGATATTCCACTAACTAAGCTCTGTACTCAGCTCAGTGGAGGAGTACTTCTGGAGATGCCTAAAAGAGATAAATCATCTTGGGGACACAAGTCTGACTCCTCATCAGCTGAAGAGGTACAGATGGCTTAAGGCTCATGGCTAACACAAGGTGAGATGAATCCCACTTTAACTAAAAATTGAAGGCAAACATACGCAACTTGAACAATTATTTACATATTTCCTATGAAAATTGCTGTTATTTGCTTATAGCTACAACATAGGGAATGGTCATAAGATAGCCATGCTATACTTTTAAAGTATCATTTTCAGGGTTATTATTTATTTTGTTTCACTTTAGCAAAACCCATGTTATTAAATTATGATACTTGCTAGTGATTTTACACAGGTTAAAAAGGAAAAAGGAAAAAAGAATAATGCACTGTACAACGCTTGGCACTTAAGTATTCCGTACTGGTCACAGACTTTAACATCATTATACTGCAATATTATTACTTTAGATTAGCCTCACCTACAAAAATACCTTCAAGCAAAATCCTAAGACTATTTATTCCCAAGATGGTTTTACATTAAGATGATTACAATTACTGAGAACCTTAACAAGGCTAACAAAAAATATGATAAACATTTTCGATGAGTGTTACAAAGTTCTGCCAGCATTCTTGATTTTGCTATCATCACTAATATCCCCAACCAATGAAAATAAAAGTAGGCAGAAATGTGAATAATCTCTGAATCAGCCCAGGTGCAAACTAATCACACAGCCAAGTGTTTAGGTTGGAGAATATCTGTCCTAGGCATAAGAAGAATGTGTTTTACCTGACTGCCACATCTCTCTGAAGCACCTGCTGTCTGTGATGGATCAAATACATAACAATGCAAATTTTAGCCTTCAAAATGCTTAACACAAATGCAGAACCAGACACCGCTGGGATGTTCTCAAGTTCCTGACACAGCACAATGTCAGGGCAGTTTGGATATTTTGTCATAATCTCTTCAGTTCGTACAGAGGAAAACCCTCCTGCTCCAGATGTTACCGACAGAAAATAGCAAGAAAGATGAGCACATTCTGAACAAGGAAGGAAATAAATAAGATAGAGAAAAATATTACATGAGAGGATTGGTTGTTTGCCAGGTGTGAAAATGGGGGAGCACACAAATGCCCCACTAAATCCTTACTAGCAAAAGGACAGAATAAATGGAAGAACTTCATAAATGTCGTAAGGAACATAACTGTGGAGTGTTACTGAATCGCTATAGCAGTAATCATTTCAATTAATAGAAAAAAATTTTTTTTTGATGCAGAGTGCAGTAAATACATTGTTATAGACATGTAGTAAATTGAATTAGATTCAGCTTATCTCAACACTCCATAGCTATATTTTAAAATTTTATAACCTATGCCTTTAAAAATAACCACTCTACCCGACAACTTTAAAAAAAATAAACAAAACAAAACCTTTTATTAACTAACACTGATAATCAGCAAGTGACTAAGACACATTTTTCTATCTCCTTAGTAGTGATATATTAGCTTAATCTTTACAGCACTGGCAGTACAATCCTTTCCATATGGACACCCATATGCTATATTACTAGTTAACGTATCTTCTAGGAAATAGCCATATGTTTCACTTTTAAACCTTTATAATTTAAAGACTTCCTCGTATTTTACAGTTGTTCTCACTGTGCATTTGAAATACCTGTGAGCATTAAGTAGCATGAGAATAATTGTTCAATAATGTTATATTGAAATCTGGGCAGTGCCACCAGTAGAAG
The DNA here is from genome assembly GCA_025331215.1 of Actenoides lindsayi. Classification (NCBI taxonomy): domain Eukaryota; kingdom Metazoa; phylum Chordata; class Aves; order Coraciiformes; family Alcedinidae; genus Actenoides; species Actenoides lindsayi. Next base: position 71,546 of record WTSP01003072.1, read on the forward strand.
TTCTTCCATACTCTTGGCTGTTTTCAGCAATGATTTTTTAAAAAGGAGAAGTATTTCTTGTGGCAGGGGAGAAAAAGCCTATTCTCTAGGCCTTTATGTAATTTCCTACGTCATAAATGCCTTTTGCATAGCAAATAGCAAATGTGAAGTACCACTGAAATTCCATTAAATTGTTACAACTTCAGGA
>WTSP01003072.1:71832-81947 GCA_025331215.1 Actenoides lindsayi
GGGGAACAACAACAAATAAACAAAAATAACCTTCAATTTTGAATTTAGTCCATGAAAGATGATTAAACAGTTTGCATCTTGGTGCAACCACAGCATTGCTCTGGAGTACTGTGGGACCCTTTCAACATGCATCCTTACTATCAGACCAGGATATGAGCCTGAGACTGAAAAATTCTAGTCTCCAGGACTGGTCTGGAAGAAGATTGTCCTCTCCATCTGTTCTTTCTCCTCTTTACATTTCCCTGCTTGCACCATGCAGGAGTATTGGCCACAAGAGCAAACTGACATTTTAGTCAGCCTATCCATGAAAGCCTTATACAGAGACTGGCAAACAGACAACTGGAATCAATACAATTCACATGACTTCTTACTCTGTCCTCTGTACAGCTCTAGCTCTTCCTAGAGACTCGGACACATTACAGGCATAGAAAAAGGTAGTGGGTAGTCTACTAATGACAGAGAGCACTAGGTTTCCATGTGATTCCTACAGGTCTGAGGCAACAGATGTCATGGAGATGAGCTATTTCTGAATCCCTAAGACTCAACCCTTCATCCTGAAATCCAGTTGCAGAGGAACCTTTACATTACTGAGAGAAAAGAACGCCCTTGTGGAAAAGTATAATAAACTTTTTCATTTCATGTTTTTCTTACCATGTCTTAAATTATAAAGTGTAACTCGTATCAAGTGTTAATAAGGAAAACAGAACTGACTAGACTTTGCAAGATCTTTCTAAACACTTTTCATTCATTGGTTTTGAATTTAAAAAAAATGTATAAAAAATTTAAATTGTCCAGTCAGAGTGTCTAGTCAGAAGCTCTTTTTTCTACTACCACTTTTAATAACATTTTCACAGTATGATGTTCTTCTATTGATCAACAATTATATTTCTCAAGCTGTTTCAGTATTATGTCACTATTTTTTGTTTTACTGCTTTTTTTGTTCCCGCAGAGATCAAAGAAAATATCTTTATCTGAAGTTTATTTAATATGCATATTAATAAGGTGCTTAATCTCAGCAAGATTTTGCAGTTGCATTCCTTATTTAGACCCTCACAACAGTTCTTTTAAGTTAATTATTATGCATTATTAGAAAAATCTCTCTGTCAAAACATTAGGTCGTGCATTTTCAGTTATCTATGCTGCTGTTTATCCAACTAAAACACACCAGGCTAAAAGAGCAATCTTCCTAACAGAGACCTATCGAGCTATCAAGTAGTGTATGTTTTTTTACTTCTAGTGCTCACACAATGTGAAAATGATAACAGAAGTGCAGGATATTGAGGGACAATGTAACTTTTTGCCAGGTAACTGATGTCTCCCTCTATACTTTTATCCATTCCCTTCAAAATAAAACACAAATTTTGAATTAAGAGTATGATTGTAAACGCAATACATGAAGAGGTTCTACATCTAAGTAACTACACAAACTGGAGTTACTTTATATCAATGCATAAAAAAACCATCTTTTTTTCACACTGAACATAATATACTTCAGTAGAACGACTTATATCAAGAGATGTGCAAAGTTAAACTCCAAGTAAAGAAATGAAGTATATATAACCCAACACTATTTCAAACATGATTCTATCTTCTTCTGCCCTTGTCTTCTGTGAGAAGATGAATTTGAGTTATACTTCCTGCATTTGTGTGTGTTTATATACACTAATTCATCAGTACTTAGAAAATCTCTGAAGTATATTAATACAGTATATGAATTCAGACATCTGCTTTATCTGTTGAGAACCAAAACAGAGAAATGATTAAATATTACTACCCATCTCATCTACAATAACTCCGTATTTTACTAAAATAAGATTTTAAAAATATTTCCATCTATAAAACACAGGTATAAAGACAATTATGTACAATAGTGTATTAGCCTCTGACTTTGAATTTACTTCTATTCTGTGATAAATTTGCACAATATCTCATGATATGTCATTGAAATACTTATTTCTGAAACAAAATAATTAGTGCAGAAAAAACAATGAACTTGGAATTTACTGGAAGAAATTTAAGGAGTATCACAGTCAGTAACGGCCTTTTCTGCCATCTGCCCAACATACAAACCAAATCAAATACATTAACCTGCATTTTTCCTTAATGTTTCAATATTAATTTTTTTTTTAAAGGATTTTTTATTTCAGCTCTTTTAACACTGGTCATTTTCTTGACTTCTCAACAGTTGTGTATCACAATGTAAATGCCACTAAACTTCACTCAGTTCCAAAAGTTAATCTTTGAAAACTAGAAGTAAATTGATTTGCTGAACAGACTAAAGAATTAATTTACTAGGACAAAAGAACAGATTACAGCATATGAAGACTACCATGACATATTACTTTCCATATTTAGTCATGTCACTGAAGGAAATTTACTGTGTTTATCTATGTACACTGTTAGCATGGTCACTTAGGGTAGTTGGACTAAGATCAGACCTTCCAGCAACTGGCACCGAGTGGCACTGGGTCTTTGGCCTGGTGCTGTAAGGAAATGAGAGGGTAAATTAAGCACATTCAGTGCTTGTGTGAATCTGTGTGCCCAAGTATGCCTTTTCTTGACCTCCACAAGCCAATAAATACTGCAAAGCCTGATGCCCTATTTGAACACGATTGGTTGCTCAATTCCAACCAAGTCTGAGGGAGGAGGAGTCTCAAAGTTTCTACCTTCTTATGAAGAACTTCCTACGACCTACAACAAGGCTTCGCCTACACAATATCATAAGACTCCTTTTGCATCTTGTTGCATAGAGTGGTAGGTTACACTCACTGGCATAAAGTAATTGCTAAGTTTGGTAAAAACTATGTAAGCATCATTTTGGGAGTTCAGTGTGAAAATGTATCTCACCTATCTTTCAGGATATAGCGTATTTGTGCAAAGAAAGACATATAACTTCATCAAATATTCTGAGATGATAGGTCTGAAGCTGTCAATTAGTATAAACCCATAAAAGACAGTTTAAAAATAATTGCCATAAAGTTTTATTCTCCCTAATTTTGAGATATAGTAAAATATCTTTCAATAGAAGTTATCAAATTTTGCTGAATACAAAACTATTCTTTGGACAATTTTTATGTATATATGTATATACATCCATAGACACACATATTCACATACACATTTAAATACATGTGCCCCTTTCCTGCATTTTGGTCATGCTAGAAATGTATTTAATCTAAGATACTTATCATTTCCTAGATGTATAAATTTGTTTGGTTTTTTTGTAGTTAATTCATTCTCAGTATTTTTTTCCTCTTCGTGTAGTGCACAGACACTACACGGTGACTTTCTCATTTTAGAAATGTTTTTCCTTAAAAATGAATATATATAACACACAACAACAGTGCCAGGGACCTTATGAATGTACAGGTAGCCTTGTAGTTTATAAATGTATAATTCTGTATATAGAGATGTAAATATACATAGAACTCTTGGAAAATAACTAGAATATTAGTAATGAGTAATTATAAGCTATATTTCATGCAGGGTAGTGATTAATGAGTCATTATTTGTGACAATCACTGCATGTAAATAAAGGCACATTAGTTTATTAACATGCTGTCTGTAATTCCAGATGCCATATATTAATACAGACAATGTTTGAATGAGCTTCAAAACTGTTGCCTTTTCTGTGTAAAACAAACATACATATTTGAAGAAATTACTGTTTTTGAGGTCATATTGAACAGCAGAGGAAGCCATCAAGACCTCTGCCCTGTAGCAAGCAGCTCACAGATGATACTTGCTAGCATACAAGACCACCCATGCATTAAGTCAGAGGTTACTGGCATAAAGCAAGTTTTATTGCTGTCTCAGGGCAATGTGCTTGAGAATTCCAACTCACTTCTCACAATCATGTTTTCCAAGTTCAGCAACATATTTCTGCTAGGGCTTTCATCTATATTTTCAATGATTCTGATTACTCACAAAGCAGACATTATGTTTTTACACAAGAAAGTAAATAAGTAAGGATTGTTTTTGCAAGGCGCCTCCTCTATATTACAATTATAGGTTTAGGTTTCCAAAGTTTAAATAAAATCTATCCACAGGCAGGTTTCCATCATTCTAAAACAAAAAATTAACAAAATTATCCACACCCAGTCACATACTTTTCTCAATTTCTTCTTCTGTCCTAAAAATAGTGTATGTCGATTCATGTTTCTGTTTTATTTCAAGATTCACTGACCAATTTTATCACATTTTGCTTTCAATCTCACACACAATCTTCTCTAGCAATGAGACTATCATGATGAGATTATCATCTTTGTACCATTCCACCTTCCCAGGCATTTTATTTCTTTCATGTTCTTTAAGAACAAAAAGATCATTATCTTCCTTTTGAGCATCTTTTTAAAAAACAATCATGTAAGAAAGATTTCACGTAAGAAGGATTTTCTACATCCATCATAAATTTGCATACGTTCAGGCACATTCAGATGCGAAAGAGTATCTGGGCAATCAATAATTACGGTTTTATTACATGGAAAAGCTCTGAAGTTTTTTCTCTCTTCAGTATTTCTGTTGTCTAGTGAAACCAAACAGATTTTTACCAGAAAAAAAGATGAAGTTTTAAGATAGATTGGAACTGGATGATTTAATATTTAAAGCATAAGGATTAGTGTGTACTTTTTCCACTGTTAAAAAACCGATCCTGTGTAAACTGAACATGCAGAAATATTCTGATCAAGACTGGCAGAAATCTGAGAAAGGGGAGATAGTTTAAATGACATGCAGGAAACTTTCATAATTTGTCTGAATGGTTGCATTCAGAGTTATGGTCAACAGTTCAATGCCCAACAGTGACGACTGATGTTCCTCAGGGATTGGTACTGGGACTGGTGTTATTTAACATCTTTATTGGTGATATGAATAGCGGGATCGAGTGCACCCTCAGCAAGTTTGCCAACAACACGAAGCTGTGTTGTGCAGTTGGCATGCTGGAGGGAAGGGATACCACCCAGAGGGACCTTGACAGTGTGGAGAGCTGGGCCCATGCCCATCTCATAAAGTTCAACAAGGCCAAGCGCAAGGTCCTACAGCTGGGTCGGGGCAATCCCATGCACAAATACAGGCTGGGCAGAGTATGGACTGAGAACAGTCCTGAGGAGAAAGATTTGGGGGTGCTAGTTGATGAAAAGGTCAACATGAGTCAACAATGTACAACTGTAGCCCAGAAAGCCAACTCTATTGGTTGCATCAAAAGAAGCATGGCCAGCTGGTTGATGAGGAGATTCTCCCCCTCTACTCTGCTCTGTTCTAGTGAGACTCCACCTGGAGTACTGCATCCAGCTCTCAAGATCCCAACACAAGAAGGACACAGACTTGTGGGAGCAGGTCAAGAGCAGGACCTCAAAGATGATCAGTGGGCTGGAACACCTTTCCTACAAGGACAAGCTGAGAGAGTTGATGTTGTTCAGCCTGGAGAAGAGAAGGCTGTGGGGACATCTTACTGTGGCTTTCCAGTATCTGAAGATACTACAAGAAAGTTTGGGAGGGACTTTTTACAAGGGCTTGTAGTGATAGGACCAGGGGTAGTGGCTTCAGACTGGAGGAGGACAGATTCAGATTAGGAAGAAGTTTTTTTACTCTGAGGGTGTCTCTGGTGGCAAGACACTGGAACAGGTTGCCCAGGGAAGTTGTGGGTGCTCCATTACTGGATGTGTTCAAAACCAGGATGGTTATGACTTTGAACAAACTGGTGTCCCCCCATGGCAGGGGGGTTGAACTAGATATCTTTGAGGTCCCTTCCAACCCAAAACATTCTATGTTTCTGTGGTAATTCTGGTGGCAAGGCCTCATCATTTATAAAAGATCTAGTACAGCACACCCCATATCATACACACAATCAGGAACAGCTACTTGGGAAAAATAATTCTCAAATAACTTTAAATATACACCATCCTATAGAAAATGCATGTGACCCAAGTAATAAAAATGTCAGACTTCTCTTACAATCTCTCATCCTCCAGCCTCCAGTAACGTTTCATAGGTTGATAGTTTAAACATGCTAAATTTCATAGATTCTCAAAAGTCACCATTAGTGTCATGTCAGTGGCATGCTGAGACTACGGTCTTTCATGTTGACCAGAACTGCTTCATTGACTCTTTGTATTTTCCAGTCTCATTTTACTTACCTCTAGGATCCAGTTTTATACATCGAGCATGAGCTCTGAAAGGGAAGGGCCTCAGGGACCTTTTGTTCTGCTTTTCAACAATGCCTTCTATAAGTGGATTCTCCAGTTTGCTGCTAGAGATTTTACAGTCACTTACAGTGTTACAATAAATAGAACAGTAACACTGAAGATTAATGACTGATCTTGTGCAGCTCAGTGTGAATGGAAGTAACAGTATCATGACAGCAGACATCATGCCAAGTAGTGAAGTCTTGGGCACACAGTAACAAATTCTATAAACTGTTTCAATAAACAAAGATAAATGCTTTCAAACATGGCAAGTTTCTTTACTTTGGTATTATACTGTGCCAAATATACTAGCACATGGCCCCAGAAACCAGCCATCTGCTAATGACACTGTGCAGGGGACAGAAAATTGGTACTGGGTTTAAAAGCAACAAGGCACAAAATGTATTGCTAGACATGGCAAGAGACTGGACAGAGTTTGGTGGTGGGCTCAGACACAGTCTTTAGGAGTCCTACACTGCAGATAGGATATACATGATGATAGGATCCACTGGCCTTAGGTCACACGCTGCAAAACAGAACCATGAGTTCTTGCAGTAGCACAGCATTATTACTACAAACGGGTTTTCAGCATTTTTCCTGAAGTGTATTAAAATCACATTAATTAAAAACAAATGAACAAACAAACCTCACAAAAAAACACAAAACAAAACCAACTAGCTATAATATCTTATGAATTAATGAAGCTCAGTTTCCAAAGGATATGTGTTGTTGTTGATTGAGTATTTAATTGCATTGCACCGAAACTGCACAGGAAAACCTCTATTTTTTATACATATATTAAGAGAACCAATATAGGAAGGAAAAACCATCAAGGACTAGAGAACCAGAAAAGAAAGTCTGACTGAGCATAAGGTACTATGACATGTAATATAGCATTTACTCTAACAATTAGAGCATTGAATGTAGCTCTTTTTCACCTGGATCTTTGGACATCTAATAAAAATTGACATATGCTATTTTGGACATTTTGCTAAGTGGGGTAACTATTGGTGTTTCTCTCTTTTACTCCAAACTTGTTTCCTGACATTTGCTGGAACTTGAAACATGTGAGATTTAGCTGAATTTAGCTGACAACATTAATATATATATATATATTTGTAGGAGGGGGAAAACAGATGAAAATTTGCAAGCAAACAGTGAGTGAGAAGGAACACTGTAAATCCAAATACACAAAAGGTAGGCAAAACTAGTACTGAGGTTAGCTGCTTACCTTAATTTCATCCTTCATGCCTCCATGTGATGATGACAGAATGAAAATTAAGCATGAGATCCAAGCAAACACCTGACACACTGAATGTGCAGAACAGATTGCTTGCCATTGAATGAGAAACTATTTAATATTTCTTACTAAACTATAAATGTGCTAAGTGTTAATTCTGCATACCGTATGTTTTTATGCTTACAACCTAGGGATATGGTGATATTGCAACCATACCTTTGTTCTTTACAAAAATTAAGATAAGCTGGCATGTTCATAACTAGATTGTGAACTAGACAGAACTGTATTATCATCACAATTTTGAACATGTGGAACTAAGATACAGATTAAAGCCAGAAATAGACAGAGACTTGAAACCATCAAATAATATTGAAATGCCTGGAAATAGGTTTTTACCAAACCTCATCTGAGCATCCTGACTTCATCTATGCAGCATAAACATAGTAGGTTGATATACTGGCATACAGAGAGGCTTGTAAGAAGTCTAGATATATAGCTTGCCCAGAATCACATAAGAACCCTCTGGCAGAGGCATGCAGCAATTCAGTTCTCTGGCAGCACATTCAGCTGCCTCAGCAAGACACTATACTTTTTCAACAGTCTCCAGTTCATCCACTACGTATCTTCCAACTTGTACTATAGACAACAGTTTCATTGCAATGCCAATGTGTCCTCAGTACACTGTTCATCCTGTTGAAGGCAGAAGATATAAAGTAATAGATATTGAAATAGATATTTAGAATCTACTGTGCAATGTACACAAAACAACCAGACAACTAATAATGCAGAATTTTCCTCACTGGTGCATTTGATCTTAGTAAGTACTTGGAATCTTAATGTTGATACTTTTTTTTTCCCCTACAGTTTTCTTAAGATTTGTAAAAATACACAACTAAAAAAAACCTCAGATACCACCAATGGATCTTGTACAAACATGAAGCATTCTGTTTCTCCTTCTTGAGACTAAGCTGAAACAAAATCTGAAGGAACATGCTTCAGTGAGTATAAACTCATTTGTCCCAATCTCCCCTCTTTTCTTATTGTCTCTAGCTGATATGGTCCCCTGTTCCCTTGACTGGTTCCTGATTCTTATCTCCTGACATTTCCTGCTCTCTTCTCCTTAGTCCTCAGACTGTTGCCTTCTTTGTAGCTATAATCCCTCCTCTTTACTTTGATTTTACCATCCTCCCACATTTCCAGCAACCACCTTCTACTCTCCTCACAGCATTGCTTTGCATATCTTCTCCCTTGACCTCCACTATGAACATGATACTTCAGACGGCTCTTTCCTCCCCATTCCTAATAATTTCCTTCCTTTTGTCTTGTTAGGATCCAGAATGCTGGATGGAGGAGTGCAAAGTGCACAGAAAGATCTTCTTCTGTGACTTGCCCCAATGGGAAAATGGTTGGTTACTTTCCAGTTGTCATCAGCAGCTAAGAGTCCCTGAAGACTCAAATGCCAGAAAATATTTCCTCTTTCAAGGCAATTTAAATGAAGACCTGTGAACAGATACACCATACCCACTACAGACTGAGTACTGCCAATCTCCAATGTCTGAGCAAATACAAGCAGATTTAAAAAATAAATAAATATATATATAATTCATCCATATGTGGATGAATTTTTACAAGAGTCCAATTACACCCATATGACCCTGGCTTCACACTTCATGTCCTTTCAAAGTCTTGACAGCTACTCAATGAAATTATTGTATTAATGGTTAACATGGACGAAAAAATCTAATTAAATTCTTAAAAACCGCTGAACTGCTAGAACAAAAGTCTCTCAGAAGGTTAAACCAAAACATACATCTCCCATGGAAAATTTAATCCCAAAGCTTTGGACAAATTCTAAAGAAAATAAAAAAAGCCATATAATAAACAGTGTTAAACAGACATAGTTATGGACTATGCTACATTTCTCATATACAACTAGGAAAACTATTGGAAGTCAATATGTTATTGATACTATTTATTGCATAGAAAACTTTTTTATTAACAGATCTATCCTATTTTTTCTTAATCATCCCTAAGAAAACACTTTACTTTCATGTAATTTACGGTTTAGTAAGTTACACTTGCAATTCAGGAATTTAATGGTGAAAAGCGTTGTCTTGAAGGAAGATGCCAACAGTGCTTCACCTTCTCTAAAGCTCATTTGAAAGCATTACTAAGTGCTGAATCTTCTAAAAGGAGTAACTGCAGCTGAAAGCTATTAGCGTGCAATGCGACAGCAGCCTGCTTAGGAGATGAATGAGACTATCCTATTGATAAGGTCGCAATCGATCTGAGGCAGACTTTTTTAAATTAGTAAAATGTTGCAGTACTTTAGAAAGTGTCACCAACAGCCCTCCTCCATGAAAAATGCCCCAACTTGTTGGAAAACTGTAATTTATTATTGAAAAAAAAAATTGCCTCATGGTGATAGAGCATCATCTGTGTCTTATTTATTTTAAACCTATCCTTTCACTGAAAGTGAGCTTATTTTTCTGAAGATAATATTCAGATCTATACTCTTCCCTCTATGCCTATTCTTACAGAGGTGCTCTTCAGGAGCCATACAAACTGCTTGAAAATACAAGGGTGGTGGTGAGACACTGGAAAAAGTTGCCCAGAATTGTGGATGCCCCCTCCCTAGAAATGTTCAAGGCTAAGTTGTATAAGTCTTTGAGCAACCTGATCTAGTGAAGGTG
>WTSP01003072.1:82057-93683 GCA_025331215.1 Actenoides lindsayi
GCAACCCGATCTAGTGAAGGTGTTCCTGCCCATGGAAGTGGGGTTGGAACTAGATGATATTTAAGGTCCCTTCCAATCATAGTATGATTCTATGATACACTGAGATTTGGAATATTCCAAGAATATTTATATTAAAAAAGAAAGAAAAAAAAATAGCAGCCAACTTAAATTTCATCGGAATTAAAAAACTTTGTAGGAAAGCTTATCATGGCCTGGACTTCCAGTCATTTCCAGTCCTTTGGCACAGAGGACTGGGAGGTGAAAACTAAAATGGACCATGACCTCCTGAAATCGAAAAAAACAGGTGGATGCTCATCTTTGGGGCCTTTCAAACAAAGGTTGTTCCTACGAGTTGCAAAACACCCTTATCCTTCACTGTATTTCACTGTGCTCAGATCCTGGGAGGATCTGAAGTGTTGAGAGCAATATGGTAATGATATTCACATAGACACTGTGAAAAACTGGATCATTTAAGAAAGAGAAAGACATAAAGGAGTGAAACATTTCAGTCTTTTAATGCAAATTCAGATAACTTTTTTCATAGACTTTAGAAAGAATTTTTCCCAAACACTATAACTCCAGTTAAGCTGGTGCTTTTTAAGTTTCCTTTAAAAGTATGTTTTTGAACACCAAAGAAAAACGGAAATGCCAATGATCAAGGTCATACAAGGATGCAGTTTCTGACTGAACTCGGGCACTAAGAGTGAATAAACTCCACTTCAACACATTACTAGGCATAAAAGCTGTTGTGCAAAGCATGTATTCTGTAATAATAAAAGCATCAACTATTTACATGTGAAAGAGTAGAATAAGTAAGCAATAAATATAAAATGTATTTCTGCTGTCCCAGCTGTATTTGAAAGGATTTCTTATTACTGCTGAAACTTTTCAGTTCTGCTTCCAAGTTATTTAACAAATAATGTTAACTCACTGAATTACAGGTTCTTAACTGTTGCCTGTCTCAGTTAAGAAAGGTTAAGAGCCGAGAGAATTTAAAAACTTTACCAAAAAGAGGAATAATTCAGCAGGAAATAAAATCAAAACAGGATAAGGCTTTTGCTTGAAAGCTTACATTGAAATTACTGTTTCCATTGTACTTGATCCTTGGATAAGTAACAGTTCTAATTTTAAAAAAAGACTAACATAGCCATGTAGCATGTGGTAGGGGTAGAGTTCATTCTGTCAGATTTATATATGCATGTATTTAGAGTATGTTTTATCTAAAAGCTAGTAGAATTTCAAATGACATGAGGAGAAAGAACAGAATGTATGGCTATAGGTAGAAATGAGCAATGTACTAAGACTATAATCTTAAACTAATTTCCTGTTAATGTAAGGTAACAACAACCATAGGCTGATAAAATACAATAAAAAAAAGTCATGAAATGGTAAATTTAGTAACAATACCATTTACACAGCTCAGTGCATGTTTTGAATACTTTTCTAAGTACTTTCAAAAGAGTAAGCAGTGACATTATTTACTTTTCATTAGAAACATAAAATATATAACTAACAGAAAAGTATTACAAAAATACTTGAATTAACAATTGGACTATGTTAACATTACCATATGGCATTTAATTCCTCATGTCACAACTTCTCAGAAACTGCTACAGCTTAACAGGCTGGGGTTGGAAGTAATCCTCCTCTACAGACATGTTATGTCCTTTTTATCTTCCTGTGATTCTAGTTATTCATAGATGCAGGATTTATTGGCCTATTGGTCTAGTCTGGGCCCTGAAATTCTCATATTTCATTAGCATAGTATTTTTGTGTTTGAGAGCAATAAAAATGAACTCCACCTCAAGAACACTTCACACGCAAGTATGTATTTTGCACACAAGTCCTGTGCAACTCATTCCAGTGATATTCTATGTTGGGTGTCTTCTCAAAGTCAAGAGATAACGGAATGAGGTCCTGTAAGGTGAGGTCAACAATTTCTAAAAACAGTACATGCTTCTCAGATTCAAACTCAATTCAAAAACTTTAAAGAAAATGGTTCCAAGGGAACTATATGTTCCCTTAAAGTCAAGCAAATATTCAAATGACTAATCAGGAATATATTGTCTTGCGATGCTCTGAAAGAAAAAAAAAAACCCTATCCTGAAATCAACATGATAGGCCTGCTGCTTATGTTGCCTCTTAAATTACAGGAGCCTTGGGTGAAAGACTTTAATTGCAATAAAATGTCAAGTGTGTAGCATGAGGACATGTAAAGGGTGTTTGCTTGATGGAGTACTTTGATTTCAAGCAACCATCAGAGCAATAGTAAACCCCATTATTTACCAAGTAACCAAGAGAAATAGTAAATCTCCTAATCTGAGGGAAAAACTCTGCATTCATATTATATTGTATCAGTGCCTGTTTAATATAAATTGAATGTTTAATATAAAATGCACAAATGTATGAGAGGAAATAGGACACATGTCACCAAACTCAAATGTTTACCTCTAATCCAAGTGTCACAGAACCATACTGGTTCCTCTTGACTATTCTGATTCCATGCACCTCAGTCCTTTCTGTACAGTTTTGAAATGCAGATGTTGCAGTACCCACTTTCTTTGCACTCAAGTCCCTTGCTGCATCTAACCTTGAAGTTCTTGACTACCAATCACCTCACTCTACCTCCCCACAATTACTACGTGCACACACAAAAGGTCCATGTCTACTACAATTAACTAATTAACTGAAGAGAAAAATTCATCCTAAGGAAGTACAAAATGCAGTGGACTCATTCCAGAAGCTCTGTAGCACACAGGGTGGAGGACAGCACCAGTCAGAACACTGTGATTCCAAAATCAGGGCTTTACAGTGTGAATACTCAGAATTAAGATAGGGTAAACTTGCACAGTAGCCATGTGATGAATCCCACAACCACAATATGCGGCAAGATTTCAGTGATCTGAGTTTACACAAATTCTTGTGCTCTATTTGGGAAATCTCAGTAGGACTTTTGTGAGCAATTACTGATGGGAGTTTTTTAAGGATGTATGATATCACTCTTTCAGTTCAGTGAGTGACTGACAAAAAACACATATTGATTTAGGGCATCACTACATCCCTGTTTAGACAAATCTGCTTTATGCCTCTATTCTATCAGACTGAAAAGTCTCTGCTTCCTCAAAATGTCACTACAGTTATGACTGGATGAGTGCAAGTTGTCTAAACATCTGGAAGAGGAAGATGTAAGACTCTTCAGGACAGAGAAGAAGTCTTGTTAGGAAGACCGTGCATCTGCACCTTTCCTAGGGGGACTATGTTTTATATATCACAATTCAACTAAGGAATAGCAATAGCTTTTCTGAGACTGTATGGGTTTCATGAATTGTCACCATGATCTTGGCATTTTGTGATTTTGTAAATGTGTATGATGTCAATTAAAAGTAATAAGTAAGGCTCATGAAAAAATCATTACAGTAATTATCACAAATATGAAGAATATAAATTAAATTACTTAAAAAGTTAGGAAAAGACTGCAAATATTTCCTAAAAAATATTAAAAGTAAATAATTCTATATAATTAACAGCAATTCAGAGCACAAATAATGCCCCTGAAAACAAGACTTTCCTCAGGCATCAAAATCTCTCTTTAAACAGTATGTACCAATGACCTAAGTAACAAAAAAGGTGGTTAGCTGTAGCTTTTCTGTTTTCCTGTACTGATACCTAGATGATGGAATATCTAGATAATTTTTTACCACACAGTATGGTGTTGATTTGTTTCTTGTCTATTCAACCCTGCAAGCCTAGTAACATGGCCTGAAAGACCTCGATTTACATAAAAAGAAGGCACTACTGTTTTTACACAGGTACTCCCAGTTACAACTGTGCAGACAAAAGTTTTAAAACTCATAATCGCTTCTTAGGTGGATTTGGTCAGGGATGACTGGCTAATTGGGGGAAACACATGAAAGCACCTCAAAATCCAATTAGCACTTCAGTGCAATTAAATAGCTTTGCTATTCTGTAGAGACATGGCTTTGATCTTGCATTGAAAAGTGTCCTTCCTTAAAGCTGCTGTTTTGATTTTTTTCTCAGTAATTAGTACTAATTGTAAAGCCATTCCTGACACGCTATAAACAGTATTTTGCTGCACTTGACACAATGACCTTAAACCAGTGTTCTCTTTTGTCTATATTGTACTGGTTTATTATTGGCCTATCTACTTTGCTCATTTTTAAATATACAATATGTAAAACATGTTCAAGTCAGATGAAACAAATTACCTAGGTTTAACAGCTTGTGTGGATACATTCACCAGTGTTTTTAAAACTTTGATTCCAAAGAAATAGAGGAAGGAATAGAAAATAATATTAGATTACAATCTGCACTAAACTCTCTTTCAGATTTCTTTTTTTATATCCTGAACTGGAAAATATTAATTTTGATTTATGTCTATTTTTTCAGTCTCACATAAGATGCATACTGAATAATGAACTGAACAAATCATTCTTATTCCACTTGTCTTGACCACTCCTTTCTCTAAATTACACTTCCTACACCTGTGAATTGTCCAGTTGTGTTACAGACCTCTGTCCTCATTTCTAAAGAGGCTGTGTGTGTCAACTCTGCCATAACCTTTCTTGCAGGTATGCATTCTTTGTATCTCGGGTTATACTGTTATAAACTAAAAATATATGTTTCGAATTAACACCACAATAGAAGTGAGAGTCAGCTGCAAAGAATTTTCCATTTTAAAATGTTCCATAAGAAAAAATGTATTTCCTGAAGTGAACAAACAGAATGTACAACTGCAACAGCTACAAAATCATGCATATAGCAAGGCCCTTTCAGAATAAGTATCTGGAAAGAAAGAGCTACCTATAACATGAATTTTGATCTCTAATTTAATCTCATTAACAAAAAGACAAAGTATGCACTAGTATTCCACTTCACAGGAAAAGTGTCCCACCACTATTTCTTGTTTATTTTAAGGAATCTCTCACAAATATAAAAACATTTCCAAAAACATAGCAGGTTTTTTTTTTTTTTTAAACATCAACTACTGCAAAATAATATTTTGATGAATTAAGATACGTCATAGAGTCACACAAGACTCTTTGCTTACAGTACAGCTGCAATGTTTAGATTACAAGTTTCATAAGAGATAATTATTTCTATGTAGAAATGAGACATACTTTCTGACAAACAGAGCATCTTTTACAAAAAATAGTTTCAGTCATTCTAAAAGTATTTGGGAATACGCCAGTGATTTTGGTTGGCATTTTGTTTGCATAAATCTGTTAGAAAAGCAACTGGTGATTTGTATTGTTTCTTCATCTTTTCCTCGTCCCTCTTAATTCCACAGTTTCAGAAATCACCAAGATACAGAAAGCACAACTTCAAAGTCCACTTGAGTCAGACCAAGAATTTAAAACAAAACTTCTTACATTCCCAGGTAACTTAACCACTACCTATATAGAATATTCAGCATTTGATCTTTCTCAATTCTCCCTAGTTGGATCAGACTAATTTTGTATAAAACACTTACGTACTAAGAGTATGCTTAGTTAGTTTGGAAAAATAGTGAGGCATCATTAGGAGAAGGGAGTAAGAAATCCAGCTTTGGAGGGATATAAAGCAGAAGCTTCTCTTTTTCTCCTTTTCACACAAATACATAAAAGGAATCATGAGCAAAATAGCAACACAGCATCAAACAAATGTCATACTTGTTGGGCTTTTTTTCACCTCATTAAATAAAAAAAAAAATTTTTTTTCTTTTCTGTTTCAGAAGCTGAAAGAAAAAATCTAATTCACATAGTCACAGTCAGAGCATGTGTTAAGACGGGAGGATTGTGAATACCAAAACCAATCTCATTACTCTTCTGAATTCCATACCTTACCAAAGTCCTTTGACCTGATATTCTTAATGTCCCTGCAACAAATTTCACTCTGTTGTGGTTATCTCTTTGATTTTCTACTGACATTACCAGCTTTGTGAATCCAAACTTGCACCAAAAATTAAAGATCTGAGGTGAGCCCAAAATGTCCGAGTCCAGCTTGTTGCTTTGAAATGGCACTGAGTTTTGCTCCGCCATGTGCTACTGAAGCAGAATCAAAGGTGGATGCATCTTAAAGCAAGTCAGGTAATTGTAATGTTTTTCCCATTAAATAATTCTAAACAGACTAAAAAAGTTAGTCTTTTAGTAACATTTAATGACATAGATATACAAACCTCAGGCAACAGTATTGATGTTTTAATAATCTGTTTTCAGGATTGAAAAAAAGATTATAATATCTGCTAGATTTTGAGAAAAGTATTTACGTTATCTCAGAAGCATTTAGTCCCTCTAAAAGCTTTGAACAAGCAACTAAACAGTCAAATAAACATTTATATCTAGAAAAAAGACAGAGCATTTTATATTGAAGTTACTAACAAAAAAAGGCAGATCATATTAAGGCCTAATCCAGCACTTTCTGACGTCAATGAGACTCTTACCATTCGCTGCGATAGGATAAGGAGAGGGCCATTAAAATATAATTTTACTTTTAGTCAGTCTTAATTATACCATGATGGAATGATTCATTCAATTGTTCAATTCATAACATTTTAGCATTTATAAACATGATTAAAACAGCTTTGAAATAATAATGAAATTTTAGGTACATCTTTTTAAATAACATTTACCTATTAACTCTAGTAACAAGCATTAGAAATAAACCTAAATGGCATACATTCAGTTTGGAAGAAAAAGGTGCGTCACTGCTAATGACACTGATACGTTAAATCAGTACGTTCTACAAAATCAAATGCTTTGAGAGAATACTGATGAGGCTGCCAGATTTTCCGCTGCTGTAGTAGCAGTGAGGTAGATGCTGGGACTAAGGCCAAATTCTAGCATTAGAAAGTCCTTGCATATGTGAAGAGAAGAAGGATACTCTCCCCTTTCCTAGTGTTACTACATAGTCCCGGTCTCCATAACAAAGAACGCTTGATGACGATCAGGCACTTTGCAAAACATCACTCCAAAATATTTATCTCAAGGTTAGTTAGCTCTACTGACACCCTCAGTTGCAAGGTTGGTTACCAGTCACAAACAATACTTTTGCATCCTAAACACACTAGGGATTCATCTTCAATATCTTTCAGTATCTCATGGTTATTTGTCCCCTTGCTGACTATACTCAAAACAGATTCAAAAAGGATAATTCCATGCCAGAAAAGAAAAAAAAGAAATAGTAATAAGAAAATAATAAAAAAATATCTCCAGTATTATTTACATAAAAGAAAACCATGATAATTCAGCCTATCAAATTTGTATTTTCTCAAGAACCTGAAAAGTTGTCTTTAATTAGATGGTGCACAATCCTGGTATGAATGGCTTCATTATGCAGTCTAATGCAATAAATTGAATTAATAATTGGCATTTACTCTGGAGTCTTTACCAAAATCTGACGCACCGAAAAATGTAACAAAAAGGAATCTTTCCCATCTCTGTAGTACTGCAAGCAGATCTAAGGAGACCAATCAGGACTCAAACAGATCTTGGTGGTCAACAGATCCTCAAAGGAAGAGTCCAAAAGATCTGTGGTGTTCAGCAAGGTATATATATCTGTGGTATATAACAAGGTGCAGTAGGGTACAGGAAGATGAGGCCTCTACTGAGACCTACTGATAGGTCCCTTTGGACAAGCGGTTACTTCAGATAAAAGTCAATTTTGTCATGGGACTGGTAAGTACTAACTAATGATTAGAAATAGTTGACCAAATACTGTGAAATACTTTGTGCTGTAATAACTGCATATGGTAGAAAATCAATTCTATCATAGCATCGGTATCCTAGAAGATGGTAGAAAAAGCCATGAACTGCTCAGAAACAATAATATGACTATATTATCACAATGACATGATACTCCATAAATGAATATCATGAGACTGCCAAGAAACAAACACCAGTCAGGTGGGTTATAAAGCCCTTCCACAGCCTCTTCCTGTATTGCAACCAGGACTTTCAAAAAGGTTGTAACAACACAATTTAAATCTCAAAAAACAGACTTTTCTGGAGGATGAGTAAGACATGCAGTGCGGCTTGTCATTTTTCCCAGATCCCCAAACTGATGATCAGCCAAGCCCACCATCTCAGAAGAAATTCAGAAACTAGTTTAAAAATTATGCTTTTAGCTGTGAAGTAATCTTTCATTTCTAAATTAAAAGTCTGGCTGCAAGTCAGTCACCTGCCCTACTTAACATAGAGAGTGAGTTTAGCAAGCTGAATCTAAGATGCAACATCCTCAGGGAAGGCATGCTCCTAAACACTGTATGGTGTTTCTCACAAACATTTCAAGAGAAAATAGAGATGGCCCTTTACCATCCAGTCACTTAAGAAGCAGAATTTAAATTAGGCCAATATTTAGTTTGCTGTATTTAAATATCACTGCAGGGAAAAGAAGGAAAGTTCCCATACAAATATCAGATTATGCATTTCTGTCAGAAAGAAAAGGGAAAAGATGCTGCATCATAAGCATCTATGACTACAATGTAATGTCATGACATGCACAGCACTACCTCACAGCTGAAACACAGATGTGCTTCATGTGCACACTAACACACTTCTGTTTTTTATCTAAAATTTCTTGATGGAAAACATCTTTGTATAGAAAAATAAATGCATGGCACTGTGGACAACTCTTGAATAGCAAAGGAATGTCCTGCACCACCTTACTAACATTCACAATAGGAAAATATGATGGAAACATGAGGAAATAATGAAAATCTCCACTTTTCTTATATGGAAACTGTATTTACTCAAAAGCAACAGAAAAACTTTCAGAAGATAAGAGTTTTTGATCTGTTTTGCCATGTTTTAAGTCCTACTCTTTGGTATTCATTCATCTTTTAGTACCTGTGGCAATAGGCAGGCAGTGAACTGTGAATGCTGTCCTAGCTAGAGATTTAAGAATTTCATTGTGTTTGGGCTGTTAGTATGAAACATGTTTTGATAAGCCTTTTTATTTTCTTATGCATTCTATGTATTCACAGTAGTTTTATTAAACCAATAACACCAAATATGGAAAGCTATTTTTGCACATTTAAATTGTATTCCTTATTTCTAGGCAATTGGTGCCTGGTGGAAATCACTGGCATGAAGATAAAAATTTAGAAAATATGACAATTGTTTAAATGAATTTTTTGAGATATAGGATACAATCTTGACTGCAAAATGAATGACTAGTTATACAAATAGGCTTGTCCCGGACATTCAAGTCACTTCTTGTGGTTTTATATAAATATATGGATACTAAGCTGTGAACACCTGAATCTCTTCTTAGGAGCAAGGAAAACCTTGTATTTGTCAAGGGCTGGGCAGAATTTTTGAATACTTTTGGTTGCCAACACATGCTTCTTGGCCACACTTCCTAACCCCTCATGGTAGTATCTGATCTGCATCCCTTTCAATCCTAGTCACTCTAAAAGGATGGCAACAACTCTTTGCAGCTCTATCCCCTCCAACAGCTGGAAGCTTTTGAAGTAGTAGTCAGTACCTCTTTGTCAAAGAAGTGTCCAAATTTAAAAGAGGGTATTTTCTACCCTACACTCTTGGTAAGAACTGGCACCCAAGCCACAGCATGTCTTAGTAAGGGCTTTCCCTTTCAGGCGACCCAATACTCTTGCAGTCTGTCACATTTTATGTACTATCCACCTTAACCTCATAAATATTTACAGATTCATAAGATATCTCAAGTTGGAAAGGACCCATAAAGATCATTAGGTCCAACTCCCTGCTCCTCATAGGACTACCTAAAACTAAACCATATGACCAAGAGTGTTCAGATATTCCTTGAACTCTGTCAGGCTTTGTGCCATGACTACTTTCCTGGGGAGCCTGTTCCAGTGACTGACCACCCTCTCAGTGAAGAACCTTTTTCTAATGTCCAGCCTGAACTTCCCCTGACACAGCTTCACTCCATTTTCTTGTGTCCTGTTGATGGTCACCAAAGAGAGGAGACCAACACCTCCCCCTTCACTGCCTCCCTTGAGGAAGCTGTAGACTGTAATGCCCCTCTGCCTTTCCTTCTCCAAGGTGAAAAAGCCAAGTGACCTCAGCCAATCCCTACAAATCTTGCCTTCAAGA
Organism: Actenoides lindsayi; assembly: GCA_025331215.1. Lineage (NCBI taxonomy): Eukaryota > Metazoa > Chordata > Aves > Coraciiformes > Alcedinidae > Actenoides > Actenoides lindsayi. Next base: position 92,131 of record WTSP01003072.1, read on the forward strand.
CCTTTGACCATTTTGTTTGCCTTCCCTTGGACACGTTCCAATAGTTTGATGTCCTTCTTATATTGAGGAACCCAAAACTGCACACAGTACTGGAGGTGAGACCGCATCAGAGATATTGTGAGAGTATACACCTATTCTCACTAGAGAATGATCATCAAGACCTACTGTCTCTAACCAGTTCACTCTAAGTAATGGGTGTCCAAGGAGACTATATTGTCATGCTTGGAAGGAGAATTACATGATCATGCATTCACATCCCATGCTTACCACAGCTATCATAAACCCTGTTGGCTGGCACAGGAGTGTCCAACTGATGAAGAAGCATTTGAGACTGACTGTCCAACAAGCCCATTTCTTCTCCTTTAAACAGCTCCTGCCTGACACACCTTTAGGCACGTCTAGGTGAACCTGTTTAACTATTGGAGCTTCCTTCTGTTTCAGCCAGCACAGCTGTGAGTCTGGGTTGCCTAAGTACAAACTGGGAACTATCTGTTACAACATTCGGTCTCCCCTCTCTCTATTACCAAATTGACTATCTAGTCTTACGGTCCTCATTCTACTGGTTTTGATCCTTCCTTAGACCATCCCTGTCTTCTTAGTTTCGACCACTTTATACTACTGCTTCTGCCACTCCCAGGTTTTCCATTTTTCCAGCTTCAAGTTCATATTCTTTGAACTGTTTCCTATTCCATCCCTCCAGTATAGTTGTGGCTCAGCTTTGGAAACAGACCTTTCTTTGTCATGATACCAAATCATCAATAAAAGGGTTATTGGCAGCAAAGAACAGACAAATGCTCTATTTTCAATTACAATGCCCAGCCCAGAAATGGGGAAAGAAGGCACGACAGGATGAGTTCTGTGCTGAAGCACCCTCCCTGATTTGTTCTTTCTTCTGTGGCTATGGTAGGTCTGGTCAGCTCAGGGAGTAGTGGGGACTTAAGCCTAATAATACTAATAAGGCTTCAGATTTTTCACTCTTGCAAATTCTACAAGCTTGTATGAGCTGCAATTCTCCAAAGATTTATAACTTAGATTAACTTTGAGTGGATTTTACAGAGAAGGGCAGTCTCTGATACTAAGACCATGTTCTTCTAAATGTTAAGTGCCTCTTTCAAAGTCTGCAGGTGCCACAGCATTTCAAGCAAAAAGGTCTATAAAACATTTAATATGGGGAAAGAATTTTTTTTTCTTCTTGTACTGTTCTGCAGAATAATTAACCATTTTGACCAACGCAAAAGGGTTAGACTGCAATGAATACTAAACATGGTACTTCATGACAAAATTTCAACCCTAAAGCTACTGCTTCATAAAATGGCATATGAAGCAATTATTTTATTACTGCTAAGATATTGTATTAAGAGAGAACAGTTCCACTCCCACCTATAAAGAAACTTTCATCTGATTTTTCTGCGTGTAAAATTTTAGGAACATGACAATGACAATCCTTTTTTTTTTTTTTTTTTTTTTAATTTTTTTTTTTTTTTTTTTATTTTATTTTTTTGTGTAGGTTAAAATAAATATTTTGTCCCTTGTGTCCCTCCCAAAGGGCTCCT